>PVJH01011421.1:0-68935 GCA_004026705.1 Nesogale talazaci
TCTTTATGCAGCTTTATACATGAACTCAATCACTAATACCGGTTTCTCCCCTTTGAGACATAATGAAACAAGAGACATTAAACATCTAGAATACTTAAAATTAAAAAATATATATTTAAAAACTTGCTGCCATTGAGGCATGGCTAAGTCAAGGCCACTTGATGCACAAAGCAGAGCTGCTCCAAGGAGTCTCTGAGACGGTGGGGGGGTGTCTTCCTGAGGGTAAAAGCCTCATCTTCGCCCCAGGAGTGTCTCGTGCTTTCAAAGGGCCGTTAACCTTGATGTCCAATGTGTGTCCCACATAACTCTTAATGATATGAAGATAGGAAGGATCCCACTATTCTACTCAAAAATTTTAGGAGTCTTTAATTTACAATTTCTGCTAGATTATAAAACCTCATATCAGAGATTCAAAGTTATTCCTTTCATTCATATATCAACATTCAGACTCTTACATTTATAATGGCTAAATGCAATATTTTATAAGCAAAGCTGATTTTTAATTTTTAATTCACATAAGATTTTTTATGAGAAGACTAGTACAGCTTGGGAAATTGCATTGCTATAGATTTTAGATTATACTCTCAATTTTCTATTACCTTAAAATAATCTTCTTTGAAAGTGCATAAGATATCTCATACAGAATTACGGAGGGATTTTCCCCCACAAATTTAAGATGGTGTTTAATAAGATTAAATGATGTATCTAATTTAATATTATATACAATAAAATCAAAGTAATATAACTTAATATATAATTATATATAATATTAAATATCTTGTTATAAATCATATATGTATAGATATATTATCCTTGTTATAAGTACTAAAACAGAATGGACTCATTTTCTTAACAAATGTTAAGCAAATTAATGAGCAAACTTGAGTGTACTCTGCTTGCTCCATTTTTGCTCCATGAAAGTATAAATATTTTCCATGAGTCTGATGAAGAGACAAGGCATAGCTGCTTCTTCAGTCTTGTCCACACTTTTCCAATCCCACCCTACTAGGAAGCAATCCAAGTTTGTTCAAGCGGCCTGCCCTTCAGCTGTGATTCTCCAGGAAAATGAGTGTCCTATCCAAACTGATCTCCCACAAGATTATTCAAGACAGAACCATTCCATACTTCTTTGTCTGAGTTTATAACTTCCAAACAAACCATGAGATACATCCAGCAAAAGAATTTGTTGTTTCAAGTTAACTGAATCTTCCATACAAAAAAATCATAAGGTGATATATTTTAAATGCTAAGCCATTCAAGATGGATAATTTGGTAAGGTTCAATTTGTAATCATAGATATAAAATATATGCCTTGTATAAAAGAAAATTCATGAAGCCCACAGATTTAAATTGTAAACAGAATCTCTCTTTTTTAGTTCAAACTACTAAATAATATCTATATGACTATTTTTATTCAGGTGTATAAATGAAGACATCAATTAAACAAACATGGATTTATTCTGAGAAGCCATTTATTTTGTTACTAAAGACTCAAAGTAAATATTTTCAGAATGTTTTCATACATATTGTAGACTATTTTTAAGAAACCAGGTGGTGCTACAGTTAAGCGCTGAGCTGCAAACCGATAGGACGGGAGTTCAAATGTACCAGCGACTTCAGGAAAGGGACATGCAGCCATCTGCTCCTGTGCGGATGACCATCGGTGCGTCACTGTCGAGCATTGCTCTCCCATCCTAGAAGGCTGCACAGAGCTGGACTCAACTCGATCGCAGTGGGTCTAAAAGTCTTTTCTGTTTATTTGAAGCTCTTTTATGGGGGAAAAGAGTACATAAACTGTTATCGATTCACTCTTAGAATTTTTGAGTATGCCCAGATTATTACGTTAGGACAACTGCTCTGGATTGTAAGGCCCTGATGACTGAAGATTCAGGAGGGCTTTGTGAACCCCCAAGCATCTGATTGGGTGTGTTTTTGTTTTTTAGTTGGGGGGAGGGGTGATTTTCATTGTTGTTTAATGGGTGTTTTTTAGTAGTCTATATAGTACTCGATCATAAGCAGACCAAAATATGTAATTAGTTATGTCTAAAGAGACTTGAAGGATTCCTAGTGACTCAGGGGTTAAAGTGCTAGCAAAATGCTTGCCAGTTCCAATCCCCCAGCTGTTCCTTGGAAGACGGATGTGGTAGTCTGATTCTGTAAATATTCGTAGTATGAGAAAATCCTCTGGGGAGGTTCTCTGTCTTGTAGGGTCACTATGAACCTGATCTGACCGAATGGCTGTGGGAGCAGGACTTGTTAAATAGCCAGAGTGATGCAAGGAATTGCAGATTGGTTACTCATTTGAAGAGGCTACCCCACCTTTCCAGTGGTTCCACAAAGAAGATGCTACAGATCTGTTCCTATAAAACTGACAGTCAACAAACCTTGTGGAGAGCTTCTTCGTACCACACCAATTTCCCTTTGTTGAGAACCAACACTACAGGAGGTACTCGGTTTCAGGGAACATCAGCATAGTTTATTGACAACGAATCCATTCCAGATATTAAAAAAATATGCTGAAAAGTTTTTATAGACGTAGGATATGGAAAGAGAAATTTAGATATCAGCGTATTTTCTTTGTGGGGTTGCTTAGTGAATTACAATTTTAAAATTAGAAATGTCTTGATTTCTTATTTCTGTTAAGAAACAGAGGTTCTTTTGAAACAGAACCTATTCTCTAGTCTTCCCTGCCTTATTTGACTTAGACAGGAGAGAGGCCGCTTAAATATCTAGAGCTCTTCAATTCTCCTCATTTCCGCTTGTTCTCCTCACTTTAGGACCAGGAACCCCAGCTTGCTCCCAAGAACTTTGATCCATTGGCATTATGGTCTCAACTTAGTCACTGAAATTGGTCAAACTGTAGTATAATGCTAAAATTACACTCTCCTTTAAGAATTTTCTGTTTAGGGTTTCCCTTTCCCATTTCCAGATAGAATCTTTAGAAAGTGAGGTATCCTGTGGGGGTACCAGACCCCCATTTCGTTGGGAGAATAGATTAGACTAAAGTGAATCTCAACTCACTACCAGCCATGTGGTTCCACTTGTCTAAGTAACAAATGATCTGATGGCAGAGCTAGGACCCCAGCAGTCAGTCTTAGGGAATGAAAGGTGAGAGGTCAGCAAAACAACTTTACCTGCTTAGGCAGTAATTTAAAATTGCTCATATAATTCATGTTTTTGATACAAGTAGATGTGTAGGCACCTCTAAAATGTTGGAGTTTTCAGATCCTGAATCAAGGATAGTGATTCCCAAGTCCCAAAATTGGGTCTATGGAAACATCACTTTCAAAAGACCTTTTAGTAGGGTACAATTTTTTAATTCACACATTTAATTTTCTAATTAAAATCCTAGGAAAGAGATACAATAATACTAATCAATGCTATATGCTTGTTGCAAAGTTGATAACCACGCTATCTGAGTGTAGTCAAACTTAAAGCCTAGGTCTTTTGCTACTCTGATTATTATTATCTTTTACACCAGATTTAAAATGACCATTTCAACTTGCAGATAAGTCATATCTAATTAATTATTTATATCCATTGCACATTTACTCAAAAGGGAAAAACTATCAGGATGCTTGCTTCAGTACATCTTCTATGTGCTGAAAAATGCTGGGGTCCTCAATGGTAGGCGTGATCTGGAAAGACATTTAGAATCACATGAACATATGGCCTTCCATCTCTTCCACAAACTTTTATGATTTGGGGCTAGGTTGTAATCCCAATTATTTATGATGCTCAAATACAAATGTCCCAAAATAGGATGCTTAGAACTTATTATTTTAAAATTATTAAGACTATTCTAGAGTTACAAAATGAACTGTACAATTATAAAAGCCATTCAGCCTAGATGTGCTTTCTCTAGAATCCCCTTTAAGTCATTCCTATGAGGCACTATAGAAAAAGCATTTTTTAACATATTCTCACACAATTACCCTTTCCTATTGCATGGTCTCCTCAGAAATCTCAATAATAAAATATGCATATCTATAAATATGTATAGTGTGCACCCAAATTAAAATTAAACATTCTGAAGAATCCATCTATATTTCGTAAAATAATTTGTCCTCCAAAGGGAAGAAGCATTTAATATATATAACACACATTACATATATATATATACATTATACATATATACACACATATAAATTAGGACTATTAATACATCTATTACAATCCTCAAGGTATTTTGCTTCACTAACTACTTATTTCATTACCTTTAATGTATCTTTATTTCAGAAAGACTGAGTTTCCAAAAGCATATTTGAGTTTAAGCAATATTGACTTTGCTACCAGCAACAAAAATATTTTCATGTGCTGGCTCCCCTGATCAAAATATATGATTTTTATCTGGATGTCTTTCCAAATCTCTCATGCTTTCCTGCACTGCTCACCTAATTCAAAGAAAATATTTCCACACCCTTTATCAATGCATTTGTAAGAGTTTGCTTCACTTTGGACTGAAGCATTGAATACTCCATGGTAGACGTCCTCGACCATTACCTTGTATGGCTTTCCATTGACCAGGGCAGAGAGAGCTGACCGGGGGATTTTGCCAGACCGAGTTTTAGGTAACTGTTTGACAAAAACTGCATTTCGAAAGGCAGCCACAGGGCCAATGCTGTGTCTCACATGTTTCACAATTTCTTCCAATATTTGGTCCTCAGTTGTATTAATATCTAGGGAAAGAAGGAATTCTGAGTTACCGAAATTGTTTAGGGGGCCAGAAAGCCAGAAGAAAGAAAAGTCTCTTACCTTTCCTTAAGACGCAGAGTGCTAATGGAACATGACCTTTCAAAGGATCCTCTTTTCCAACAACTGCACAGTCTGCCACGGTACCATGAGAAAGGACAGACTGTCACAAACACATGCAGAGAAAAGAAACATATGTTAAATACCTATACAGCTATATTATCATTTAGTGTGTGTGTGTGTGTCCTTTCGATTGGAGAGAAAAAGAATAACAGAGAACCCAAAAGCTCACTGTTTTCTGCCTAAAAATTACTACCAGTTCACAACATGCTTTCTGCTAGGGCGAGTGGTGAGCAATCATGATCTCCAGAATAGTCTCTAAAGGTCGACAGTAACTAAGATACATTGGCTGGCTAATCTCAAAAGGAAGGTGACTGTGCCTTCATATCAATTGTTCATTAACAAACCAAGAGAAAATGTGCGCTGGATACCACACGGAAATAAAGTGCAGTAGCTCTCAGAAAACAAGTGCCTCCTGCTTATTTTGCATTATTTCTGGTCACCATCAGCACCCCTTCCAGAGGAAATCAAGGCTAGTCTTTGCATAAATAATCATTTTATTTTGGGACGTGATCAGAGGCAAGAAATACAACATCCCACTTATTGAGTGCTCCGTCAAGAGATGACTTTTTAGGACTTGAAAAAGGATTCTGGACATGGAAGGATGGCTTTGACCATCATCACTATCCAGGACCGGTGTTCATATTGCTCACGCTAAGCTTTGAGCCCCTTAAAAAGCGAAGCCACCATCTATAAGGAGTCCCAAGAATTTAGAATTGATTAGCCATAGGGCATGTAGTGGCTTAGGGCCATTATTATTATTATTATATTTTTAAATTTTCACTTACAGTAGAATCCATACTCGATGGCATCGATATTCGACATAATTGGAGTTCAGTGTGAGAGATTGAGCAAACTTTGCCTCGGCGCGCAACTGAAACAATGGAATCCGACCCAACACAGGTGAATGTTGTAAACCAAAGCAGTGCGTGTTTTGGTCCCTACTTGGTATGAGTAGGCATTGTTAGTATGAGTTGTTTAAACCTTTGGCAGCTGTATTGCAAGCACTTGGCTATAATTTTCTTAGTTTTGTTGTCTTTTAAGCTGTTTTTAGATTTACAAAAATATGGGTGCTAGGAAAGAGTCTTTTAAAAAGAATCATCACAATAAGGAGCTGGTTAACATGCTATCAACATTGTTGATAATTTAGTAAACCCTTTTAGAAAACAGGGAAATTCCAGCAGCAGACTGCACAGATTTTAGTGTTTTGTTTGTTTGTTGTTTTGTTTTGTTTTTTAGAGAAAGCCAGTCAGGTCCTGGTGAAAAAAAGGCAAAGAAGGGAAAAACTCCTGAAAAGCAGCGACCACTTGATTTTATGGAAGGGGATTCCCCTTTCGAGCAATGACTCTCTCCACACCTCCTCTCCACATCCATGTTCACAGATCCAGATCCTCATCACTCTCAAGGAATGGACCATATGGTAGTTCTAAAAAACATTTTTAATGTTGTGTTTCTTGTTTAAATTATATTATTTAACTCTGAACTTACTTTGAAATTTCTGTGTAATATTTCATATAAAAAGACAAGTTTAGGGTTAAAAACTTGATGGTTGAGAATAGGTTAATCCATTTTCTATTATTTCTAATGGAAAAAATTGATTCGGAACTTGACTGCATTGTGATGCTCCTTTTACAATGGAACAGAGTCAAGTTCCGGGGTTCTACTGTATAATGAGATTTTTTTAATGAATGCTCATAAAAACTTTTTTGATATATATGATATATATATATATTCAATGATTCCAAGCTTTGAAAAGCTAGAAAAAGTGAAGATAGTGGTATCCAACAGCACATCTAGTAATTCTCATTCATTCTTTCTTTATTTCATCCACTCAACAAATTTTCACTCATATTTTCCAACCATTGTGCTAAGCTCATTGGTGAACAAATATAAGCTCAGTTCTATCGCGTAGTTCTTACATTCTAGCATAGGAGGCAAACAAACTCAAACCAAATTAAAATACTGCCATCGAGTCAGTTGCCATTCACAGTGACCCTAGGCTATGGAGGGTTGATGGGGCAGGGGATCTCCCCAGGGGAGGCTGCCTTATCTTTCTACCATGGAGGACCTTGTCTGCTTGAAACACAAACCTTGAGGTTAGTAATAGCCCAAATAGTATCCCATGATGTCACCATGGCTCCTCGTAGGGAGGCAGATAGCAATGAAAAGTCACTAATGTTTAATTATTTAAAAGGAAGACTATAGCATGGCAAGGGCTCTAAAGAAAAGTTTGTGCCTATGTACGGGAAGGAGGGGCTTATACCAACGGCTCAGGTAGAAAACATTTGGAAATGAAGTTGGCAACATGTGGACAAACATGCTTAGTACAAATGATGTATTGAATGTTATATGAGCTCTTAGGGCTCCCAGTAAAATCATTGGGGAAAAAAGTTAAAAAAAAGATAACAATATGATGTATACTTTATTTTATTTACAGTAGATTGCCATTTTATTAAATTTCAGTTATTTTTTAAAAAGATAGATGTGGCAAAAACAAACACCTTGGCAACAGGACATGGTTCTCAAGATCCTTTCTTTGAAACAATGAATGTTGTAGTTGCTAGGTACCAGTGAGTTGATTTAGACCCATTGCGACCTTCTGCTCAACAGAAAAACAAACAAACATACAAAAAACCAATAATAATTACATTCAAGCAGTGTAAACAAGGAAAAGTCTCTCCCTCAGAGCTTTAAAGAAACATTCTGGCTGTACCTCCTCCAAGACAAATGTATTTGTTCTGCCAATCCATAGTGTCTTTACTAACCCTCATCAATGTGAGTATTCCCTGTCTCATTTAGTACATCGCTCAGCCTTCCTGTACACGGGAGCCAATTGAAAAGACATGGTTTGGATCAGGCACACCTTAATCATCGAAATGCTAAGCTCCCTTTGACATTTTAAAATATTTCTTTGCAGCAGTTTTACTTATCTTAATGTGCCCTTTGTTTCCTAGACTGCTATTTCCATGGATATGGATCACAGATCAGAGTAGAATGATATTCTTGATAAGCTCAATTGTTTTTGTTTTGATCTACATGAAATAAGTGAATTTTGTACGGTACATGTTGTTAACTTCTTGGCTAGGGTGTAGATGTTTATGCTCTTTTTCTCTTAAATTCACTGCCAATGAGTCAATTCCAACTCCTACATCCTGGAGCTTTGGCTCCTCAGAGAAGAGAGAGCCTTCTCTTTCTCCCATGGGATGTCTAACACTTTGACATTGCTGACCTTGCGCTGAACAGCCTGGTGCTTAACCGACTGAGTCACCAGGGGTCCTGTCTCTTTCCTTAACCAAGCAGTTGTGAAGCATATCACATACATTTTGGTTTTGTTTTTGAAGGGGGGTGTCACTGCCCTCTGGGGGGAGTGGGAGGCCCAGCTTTGCTCCTAGAGAGCTGCTGCTGGATTTGAAGTATATCACATACATTTTGTACAACTGTATGTTCTCCTGCTGCTTCTTTTTGAAGGAATGAAATACCTTCAAAAGCTTTGCTATTTGAAACGATCATACTTACTGCTGAAGTCCATATGCTGAGACTAAAGGCAAACTTTACTGGCAGATATGCCTTTTAATATTTAGTGTTAAGTCTGTAAGTGGTACTAATCATATATGCTTCAGGACTAACCAACTCCAAACTCCCCACTATAGAAGGTCAGGCATTCTGCCTTCTTTACAATGAGAGCCAAGAAAGTAGTGGTCTTCTGCAACACAGACTTGCTATAAACTGGAATCACCTTACTGGGCACGCACTTCAATATCTAGAGCAGCTATAACAGAATTATCACAAGTAGTCGGCTTTAATGAACAGCAACCCTTTCAGAAGCTGGACGTCTGAATGCCGACCAGCTCAAGTAAAAGGTTTTCTTGCTCTATTGGCTCAGAAGGGAGCTCTTTGTCTCCTCAACATTCTGAGCATAGCACTTTTTCAAGTTCTCTGTGTGTCTTGGCATCACTTTTCTCTGGGTCCAGAAGGTTCTCCACATGGGAACCTGGTCCACAAGGTGTTACCACGACTGATGCTTCTTCAGGTGATGCTGAGTTCACTTCCTCTCCTTTTATCTCTTGTAAAATAAGGCCTCTCCTCACACAATTATATTGGATCAGGGCTATGACCAAAGTCAGTGTGTTATATCTCACCCAAGTATCTTACAACGAAGTGGCTGACCATAGCAATATCACCCCCTGGACTAAGATCTTCTCATTTTATGATGGGCACAACCACTGGGATCATGGCTTGGTCAAGCTGTTAAAGTTTTTTAGAGTGACACATTTAATCCATGACAGTGACGATAATATTTCCAATACACCAGACATGCAAGAGAATGCCCCTGCATAGCAAATATAATAAATATTTTCTATAGCTTTCATGTTTTCTTAATACATGGACTAAGACCCATTTCCTTTCCTAATTCAAAGATCTAATTGTCAAAAAGTCCTTAATTAAAATATACATTCATGCCATGTCCTCTATCCTGGCATTTTTAAATTTTCAAACAGGGTAGAGAACTCAATTTTCCAAATTGAGTTCTATCTATCTAGTGTGTTGATAATTCTAATTAAATTAATTGTCAAGACTTCTAGTTTTGTTAGGGTTCTATCCTCAGCCTTGCATTTTTGAGAAGGGAATGGCAAAATGTTGACTGATTTTCTATATGGACAGAGAATATTTTAAAATCAGAAAGCGTACACAACACAATTACTTCTGGTATCAAATTTTCTCTTTGTTTTTTTGCCACCTCTACCTACAATCTGGCAACACAATAATTTCCCAGAGTTCCCTCTCATTTCTACATGACACTTATTATTACAATGAACACAACATCATATGTATTAATCCATGCTCAAAAAATACTTTAAAAGGAAGAGGCATATTTTTTTATGTTGAATGGGCAAACATTATCCGAGTGCCAAGTGATCATTTTAGCAACTGAATCCTCAAGAAGGAAACTATCAAAATATGTTTTGGCACCATTTGTGGGCGAGAAACCAACCATTTGTCTATGGTTGGGGTAGGGCAGGAATCAGTAGTCACTCTCCTGAGTTTGTGCCATGTCCAATCCCAAAGGTAGATGCTAACTGATATCTGTGTTTCTGAAAAAGAGTACCACAAACGAGTGAATTAATGCTGTGATAATACGTCTGTGAATGCTCTCATTTTTGTTTATGAGTTCTTCTCTTTAGTATAAGTTTGAATCATTTTAAAAGGATTCATAACTTAGTGGACTAAACCAGTCAGGTTTCTGAATCATTATAGAACTTTCAATTTTAGAAAAATGAGCTTGAATCATGCACCTAATAGGTTGTGAGAATCGACTCTGCCATAGGGGAGGGAGTCTGTGCTGTGGGAATAAATAACTGTCTTTCTATGTCCTCTGACACTGGAATGATCTAGAAAACCATCAGAGGGTTTCTGCATCTTCATCAATGTTCATACCAGGACCCAGGATAACATGCAGCAATTTTACAACTACTTAAATTTAGTAGTCGTCTAATCCAAAGTAGAATCAAAATTGCATGGCATCTTGATTGAGTGTACAGTCAATTTACGGAAATAGGTCCAAGCTCAAAGAAAGAAGTCCTAAAATAGGGGATATCTAACTTCAAAAAACAAACAATGACACATTGGTCAGAACAACCTTCAAAGGGGAAAATTGCCCATGGACACTGTCCTAGAATTTCAATCCAATATTTTAACACCAGAGTGTGATTTAAAAGGATACCGGTAGGATTATTTAACAAACTGAGTCTTAAACCTCAAGCAAGTGAAGGAAACTAGACAGCCTAGTTTGTTCCCTGGAGAGATCTTTGCTTAGTCATGGTGCCCCTGAGAGCACAAGAGTGTTATGTAAGAAGTGTCACATTGGCTCCTATTAATTTTAAATCAGAGACTCAGAACTTGCATGCTTCAGACTCAAATTTCTTAAAATGGAAATCTGGACTTAACATGGAAACTAGATTTGGACAAATGAATCAACTTCTTAAATAGATCTGATTATTATTTAATAGTTACAGAAGGTCCTTCCTTACATATGTTAGGAACTGCCCAGATAATGACCTCTTAAACTGACAAAGGCTATTATAGGGCTTTGCTTTTTTGTGATGAGAATAGAATTTCCTGAGATTTAAAAAACTTAAATGGAATCTCTCATAGATTTAGTCTTATGTAAGGCAATACATTTATCAATTTTTTACTTTGGGGAACTAGAAAATCAGCCATTGTCAATACGTATAAAAACAATATTTAGTTATTTTCCCCTACAAATGAGATTTTCAAGGCATAATGGTCCACCAGTTACATTTCAAAGAGTAAAAATGGAATCTAGTTTATACCATTGAGCATCCTGTAAAAGCATTTAAATACAGGTTTAATATATATTTGGGCTCTTTAGTAGGTACTTGTTATGCTAGGCACCATTGTAAGCATTTCAGCCTATCTGAAGCAAAATTTTACTAAAGCAATTTTATTAAGGACAGGTACAAAGCCAGTAAAGCACCCAGGCTCATAATTCTCTGAAAGATACCAATAAAGATAAAGCAAATCTGATATGAACTGATAATCCAATCCCTTATTATATCTCAATATCCAATAAAGAGATAATCATTTAATGCACATAAAAGATGTTCATATAGAAAGCTAGATGTAGAAAAATATCCCACTGTGAACTGGAAATACTCCAAAATCAAATGAATATCATAAAATGCCACCAATTTTGGCAAGTTCTTTGTTGTTTATCATTTTCTCTTTTAACTACTCATCTACTGCAACTTCATTCTGGTGTTGCATATAGTAATAAAGATGCCATTAGAAAACAAAGTTAGCAGGATAGGTTGCCACTTCTTTTGTCATTTGGAAAATAAAAGCAGACCTTCAGAATTCAGTTGCTAATAGGACCTCCATACACATATTTCCTGCATTCTGATTATACAAATATGCCCCACATGCAGGCGACATCCACATTATTTATTGAAAACATGAATCACAAAGTCAGTATACGCAGAACCAACAGATATTCAAACTTCAAGTTTTCACAAAGTGCAGTCATTTCAAACAAGACTAATATCAGGTCCCATGTTCGAAGATATTTTATAAAATTCTCCCTTTTGCCCAAGCAATGTCATAATGACTAAATTAATGACTAAAAATTCAAAGTTCCTGAGATGAGGGGAAGCCTTTTTGATAAGAAAGATTAAGCTGTTTGAGCTGAAGACAAGAAAAGCTTCTAAAACATGTAGCTATCTTTTAATTGGGAGAATCTTGATTTACTCTGCACTGCACCAAACAAGTGCCAGCAAAAAGACAGAACCCCTCCTCCTGCCCTCAGGACCACTGTGCAGTCAACCCTGCAGGACTGACTCTTATTGTCCACAGTGCAGAGAAGCTAGTCTTAACACTCTGTGGAGAAAAGCTGCAGGACAGAGCCCTGAGAAGTACTGCAGAGAGTGGACAGATGATCATGAAGAAGGAGTTGGTGAAAGTTATGGTGTGAAATCTGTGCATGCGGTCCTAGCCCATGCCCAAACTCTTTCTTCCTGCATCGATCCGTCCAAAATCCACATAGCAAACATTATGAACGCCAACCCAGTTTTCAGGATTTCTTCAGAGAGGGTCACAGGTAGGACAGATCAGAAGAACACTGGATTTGGAAATGGTATTGAGGTTGGAACCGATGTTCACATAGTACAGGGGCCGCCGATTCATAACGGTAGCAAAATCCCAATGATAAAGTAGCAACAAAAATAATTTTATGGTTGGGGACGAGGGGGGTTCAACACAACATGAACAACTGTAGGAAGGGTCATGGCATTAAGAAGGTTGAGAACCCCTCCAATAAAATGACTTATAAAAAAAGGAGGGGCAAAGTGGAGCTTATGCCAAGGACTCAAGTAGAAAATATTTGGTAATGAATATGGCAACATGTGTACAAATATGATTGATACAAATGATGCATTAAATGTTATAAGAGCTGTAAATCATTGGGAAAAAACAGTTGAGAACCATTGACGTCGGGGATGAGGATGTATGGTCCATTCCTACCCATAACAAACTTCATGACCTCGATCACCTGATATAATAAACCACATGAACAAAATATCAAAATGTTTCAATGGAATCAAGAATCTCATAAGACAGTATTCAAACTATCTAGGGAAAAATCACTAGTCCGGTAAGAATGAAAAGAACAAACACAATGAAAACAAAGCATCTCACAGCTGTGGAGGCCACTCAGATTTATCGTGGCACTGGAGGCAGGGTTGAACTGCTATTGTGGTTTTCAGAGACTGAAACTCTTTCTCCCATAGAATGGTTAGTGGTTTCGAACGACTGGTCTTGGGGTTAGCAACCCAACATGTAACACACAATATCAACAAATACATTAGCCCTGGTCCCAGAAGTGTGGGAAAACTGTCTTGTGATGAATGAAAACATAGGCATTCTCAGAAAAGAAACAGATGCTAGGAGAAAAAACTCAAATGAGTTCGAAAAGGAGGCTAACAGGGAAATGGAGGAATAAAAGCAAAATTGTCATTGTATGTCATCCAAGTTGATTCCAACTCATAGAGACCCTTTCAGGTGTCTGAGGCTATACTTTTGAAGGAGCAGAGTCACCTGGTCTTATCTTCCTTGGAATTTCTGGTGGGTTCAAACTACTAATCAGTTTGCTTACATCTAAGAACTTGACTAAAGGTAGTTTTACTTGGAGGAAAACAGCCACACATTCCATTCTTTCTTCCTATTTTTGACTCAATATCCATCTTAGAGAGAGAAAAAAAAAATGTCCTGCAACCTATTTTCAGGAAGCAGAAAAGGGTGCCTGCTTTTGTCACATTGAAGCCTGAAAAGAATAAAACTGCATTCAGAATGGAAAGAAAGGCAACATATTTACAGACATGCATGTCCACACAGATACTTCCAAGTGATGCACAAAACGCTCCTAGAATCACCTAGATCACAAAATGCACTTTGGTATGCAAAATGCAATAAAATTTTGATATACTACAATAAAAAATTATAAATTAGCATATTTTTAAAATCTGTTATTTTAAAAGTTTAAATTTTTTTTTTTGTTTTTTGGGCATCACTGCCTCTGGTGGTTGTGGGCACTGCCCAGTATTGCTCCTGAGAGCCACCGCTGGATTTGAACCGTCAAGCCCACGGGCTGCAGTCCCACACGCAACCGCTTACGCCACCAGGGCTCAATCCAGTAGTTTAAAATTAAAGTTGGTATGAATCTCACAAAACATGCCAAAACTCTATACACTTAAAATTGAAGAATTCTGGTGAATATTTGGAGAGACAAATAAATGGAGAGACAAACAAATTCATGCTAATCCACACTGTATCCATATGACTGTATAACATTCTACAGAAGAGAAAAACAAACGTAAAGCTAGAAAAAAAAATTTTTTTCCCAAGGCTTAGGTTCTGGGTCAGGTTCAAAAACAAAGATGACCTAAAATTGGACATCAGACATGAAACATTTACTCTGTGTGAATTAAAAATGATACATTCTGAAATGATTTTGTGAACTTTGAATAAGTTACATTAAAAAACAATGTAATCTAAGCATACACTAAGATGTTTAAATACCATATTACTTAAAGATTTTATGTACAAACTAAGGCATGAGAAACATGGGCCTATAGATTTCCCCAAGGAGAATACATATATTTAAGTATTAAAATTCCTCACCCATATAGAGATGTGTAAGGGAAGTGTGGAGAATATAGAAATGCACGTAAGAGAAGGTGAAGGGGGGTGAATATTAACTTAGCCTCCAGATTGGTGGCAACCATAAATAAAGTCAAGCACAGTCATTGGCAGGACGGTGCGGAGCCTGGTGAAGATTTGTTCTATGGAATCGCGAGTTGCTGTGAACCGGAGGCACCTCGCTACCGCAGCACGTACCTTCACACAATAGTGTGATTGCTCTAAACAGAGGGGCTCAGCCGTAAGCTTGTCTTCCGTTCAGCTAGGGACCCAAACCCTACCCAAAAGAGAATGCCAACATCCTCACTACCTCTTCAATGGCACCTGCCGAAATCCTGTGACCTGCAACATTGATCACATCGTCAACTCGGGACATCACGTACAAATAGCCTTCTTCGTCTAGGTAACCAGCATCCATGGTGTCGTAGTATCCCTGCAATTAGGAATAAAAATGTTTCATTAGCATTTTCTAATAGGCCATATAATCATTTAAAAGTTTAGAACTCTAAAATAGGATAGCAGTGGGTTTAGTATATGCATTTTTTTCTTTCATAACTCGACTATAGAATTATATATCCTTTGACTTTCAACTCTTAACTAGAATCTCCTTGTTCCTCTACCACCAGGAATAATTTAAAGTGTCCTTATGTATGTTCAAGTTAAATGTTTGAACTTACCGTTGTAAAGTTTATGAACCCAATTTCATTTTTTTAATGGAGGAGCAATAGCTCAATATTTAAACATACTTTGATAATTTCTTCTTGAATTATATTAATTTCAAAAATGCATTAAAGCTTCCTGTGAATAATTACAAAATAGAGGACTAGCTCATTAACATGGGTTTAGAATGGGCTCTTGCTTCAGTGAATTTTAACAGTTAATAGTATGCATGAGATTTAATTTTTAATCAACTCAGAGTAGCACGTATTCACTGACTAGAAGTTAACAAGGATGACGAATAAAGAATGAAAAAAAACACAAAGGAAAGAAATTATGTTCCCCCAGTTCTTCTGAGTTATCGCGATATCCACGCTTGTACACGTGAACTTTCCTAAATTCACTATGCCCATCTGAGTAATGGATCCCTGCCTGATAAATTTATTGTGAATTAAAAATATAGATACTGTGAATATCAAGCAGTACCGTAGGATCTCTGTACTCGACTGCATGAATACTCGACATCATCAGTTTTTGACGTGAACTGTGGAGAAAATTTTGCAGTGGAGCTCGAACAAAACATCGGAATCTGTGCCGACGCACGTGATTTTCATAAACAAAAGCGGTTCGGGTTTCGGTCACGGCGTTTATTGGCCTTGTTAGTACGTGTTATTTAAACCTTTTGCAGCTGTGTCCCCAGCATTTTAGTATACTTTTCTTAGTATTTTTGCTTTTTGCACTATTTTTAGATAAAAAGTATGGTTCCTAAGGAAAAGTTTCTTGTAAAGAATCATCATACAGCTATTGCGATGATAACTTAGGAAAACCTTTTAGAAAACAGTTAAGTGTGGAGGCATGCAGGTAGGAATAAGGAAAGGTAAAAGAAAATCACCCAAGGTGAGGTTTTGTGCTTTGATCAGTAATAAATGAAATCTGCTTGTATACTTGAATCAGATCTTCTGCAAAAGTCTGAGTAACTATTAATTAACATCTGCTCTGGGCTGAGCCCCGCTGGCGTAGTGGTTGTGCGCGGCACTGCGGCCCACTGGGATGGAGGTTCAATTCCAGCAGTGGGGCTGGACCTCCTACTCCCACCACTGGAGAGCAGTGATGCCCCCTCCCCCCCAAAAAAATAATAAAATAAATAAAGACTTATCTCTAAAAAAAAAAAAAAGAAAGAAAAGAAAAGAAAACAGTTAAGGAAATGCCAACAGCAGACCGCGTTGGTCAGATTTTTTTTTTGAGAAAACACCAGCCAGGTCCTAGTGAAAAAGGGCAAACAAATTGGGGTGGGGGAGGGGCTCCTGAAAAGCAGCTACCAGTTGATTTTATGGCAGGGGATTTTTTTTCGAAACGAGGATTCTCTCTCCATACCTCCTTCTCCACATCCATGTCCACAGACCCAGATCCTCATGCAGCTCAAGGTATGGGACATATTGTCATTGTTAAAAACTTTTTTAATGTTGTGTTCCTGTTTAAATTATTTTATTTAACTTATTTGCTTTGGAATTTCTTTTAATGATTTGCATAAAGATGCAAGGTTAGGGTAAAGCTTCAGTGTTGAGACCGGGTTAATCCTTTTTCAGTTATCTTTTTTGGGAAAAATGGATTTGGAACTTGATTGCATTGCATCTCAGTGCTCTTTCTGGAATGGATTAGCATCAAGGTCCGGGTTCTACTGCCCTGGTGTATATGAGGTAGAGATAGCATCTGGTGCCTTATGATAAAATGTTAATAATTGATAGCTGTTACTGTAATCCTGACTACTACTGTTATGTTTACAGTGGTGGCTTAGAGTTGTGGTTAAGTCGAGCTTGAACTCTAGAGCCAGGAAGTCTAGCGTCAAATCGCAGCCCTATACCTTCTATGCTATGTGAATCTGGCCAGGTTACTCGGCCTTCTCTGCCTCAGACTTCCTACCTGTCAAACAAAGCTTTTTATGGTAGCAACTCATGCAGAAGAAGCCCTGGGGGCGAACTGCAAGGTCAGCAGTTTGAAATCACCTGTTGCTTAGGGGATACAGGGCTGTCAACTCTCCGAAGGAGTTACAGTCTTGGAAACTCCCGGGGGCGGTTCTTCTCTGTCCTAAAGGATACTTATGGCAGTAAGGGAGTCTGAGTAATCTTACGGATTATAATAAGGATGAAGTGAATGGAGTTATTTAAAAAACGTGCAAACATAATGTACACTAACATGCATCTCTGATCAGAGTTTGGAAGTCATGTAGTGACACAAGGAATAGAACTACACTCTCTACATTCACTAAAAGCAGAGACCTTGTGGGAGTTTTCAGTACTGGAGATGATCATGTTAAAAGCACACCCACATATTGTTGGCCACTGTCAGGTTATAATTAATCATATCATCATTCTGATGATTTAGCTATGCCCCATCAGGCAGATAGATTGAGCTGACTGGAATGAACTACACTGACAAATATTGCCTGTCAGAGTCTTTGGGGACACGTTTTATCTTGGCTTCTAAGGTGAAGAGCCACGGAGATCTCTTTCTCAAGGAAGCTACTTATGCTATTTTTAGTCATATCATTTGTCTACTTGATTAGGTTATCTGCGTTTCACTCACAAATAATAAAGATAGAATGCTAAGTACTTAGATTCACTTTTTAAATGAATTTCGGAGCACTAATTCTTTGTTCCTGGGTGCATAATGAGGAGTAGTCATCTCTCCCTGAGAGAGATTACAACAGTGATGAGATCCAGAAGTGAATTATCAAAAGGCTACACCACCCCACCCCCACACACCCTAAGCCATTCGACAAGAAATAGGACTAAGCTGGGCCATTGTTCTCTCTTAAAAATCGGGCTCATGGCCTTCTCATAGTGACTCTGTAGAGGAGAACCACCCCTTTAGCTTTCCAAGGCTGTAAAACCTTAGGGGAACAGAAAGCCTTATTGTTCTCTGGAAGATCTGTCCGATTCACTCGGAATTAGGCTTGGAAAACACCTGTCTCTATCTTGTTTCTTCATTTTCAAACAATACACACTATCAAGAAACACAGAGACCTGGGAAAGAATTCCAAAACTCAGTGAAGAAATGGAAATGTGCGTGATGCAGCAACTGAAAATGTTTTGCTCACACAACCAAGGCTGTACTCGCTGCAGAAACCCTCCTGTTCTTGACAGCTCGAATCCACTGCTCTCCTCTGGGATCAAGGAATCCGAGGGAGGGAATGACACAGAAACTCTGAAAAGTGTTTCGATTTAACATTTCTTTACTCCAAGAGCTATGGAAATCTCAGAAGAGGAATTAAGAGATCCAGGGAATTTTTATCTCAGAGAATAATGAAAGTATTAAGAATGTCTTGTTCACACAATTGTGGTTTAGGCATGCTGCTCTCTCAGAACTAGAAACTGGTCCTGATGACCTTTTAAAGTCGCCTTATGATTTATGATTGTAAGATTAAGTTGCTCCATCCCAAAAGCAAGAACTGCAGAGAAACATACAAGAAAATTAAAATTACTTCAGTACTTACAGGAAATTTTTTGAAGTAGAGATGTTTGAATGCTTCCTGATTTTTCCAAAGTCCAGAAAAGGCCCCAGGTGGTAATGGCAACCTTACATAAAAAACATCCATTAGGAACATGATGGAAAAGCTTGCAAAGTGAGATTGATTAGAAATATTATATTTCTAATGTAATAGAAATATTATATTTCTAATATATACTTCTAATATAATAGAATTAAGATTCGACATTGCACGTGCAGATGGTGTCTAACGGAGGCCCCATGTCTGCTCTGTGGAAACAACGTGGTCCCTCCTGAAGTCTTCAGAAAGTGCTGGAAATGCACACACATGTGGCATTCCAACAGTGATAAACAGCAATCACTCCTAAGATGAGAAGAATACGAATTACCCCCCCCCAAGAAGTTACCACTGAACTATTCTTTAAGCAAAATATCCACTCATCAAGTGAAAATAATTTTTTTGGAAGTACCAAACTATCAACTGCCACCTCTGTCTCTCCATGTATCCCAGTTGTTGAGAAAGTGACTTCCTCTCAGAAAAGTGAGTCCTTGTGCACTGTGTAGCAGGCACTGCAACTAAGCATTCAGCGTACACTCTTGATCGTCATCATCAATGCGCCTCCCAGTCCTGGGATCACTCTTCCATGCCTCCCTCTTCATTCTTCTCTCTATGACCTTCTCAGGCGATATGCTCTCTCACTCCGATGAAGATAAAGACAAGCATATAAACTATAGGAACCAAGAAAGAGTATATATTTTCCCATTGAAATTTCTATTCTATATTCACCTTCCTCTATTATCTCCAACACTGTACACGTGCAAGAACTTAACCTTCATCTACCTGTCTACATTTGCTTTTTTGTTATATAAATAAAGATATGCCTTCTGACATTGGCTCCCTGTAGCAAGAGCTTAATAGAGATCACCACTCCAATTATTTTCTAGCTATGGGAAATTTTTAGATACTTCATAGTGTGTAATTTTAGATGTTTTTAGAGACATGCTAAAAAATGACTCTTTAGAACTTGCACTATTAAAAGGACTAGTGAAGCCTTGACTTCACAGAACTGATGCGGAGGACACTTCTAATGAAGGAGAAGGGCGCAGTACCCACAGGAAGGTTCACCGCACTCTCTCCGTGCCATCCTTGCCCTCCTCCCCCCAGCCACACTCCTTACCACTGCACAAGCAGTATTTGCAGTGCAGGTAGAACAAAAAGAAAATGCAGTGGTCCATAGTTCACCCTAAGATTAAATCTTATTCTCATGTCATGTCAGGCAAGAGAATTCTGTTCCCAGTGGGGTGAGCTACCAATGTCTCCTTGGTCAGCTCTTCTGTTATTATTTCTCTCCGATATTTCATGTCCAATAGTGATCATGGTAAAAATTTTCTCACAAGGTTATCTTTTTTATATTTGTCTAAGAATGAGAACAGATGCTACCTCAGCATTTTTAGATCTCTGGTAATTACAGGAAATGCACAGAAAGCGTTCTGTTAATGGAAAAAGTACTTCACAGGTGGTGGTTTTCTGTGATCCCTGGCTTCCTTGCTGTGCCTGCTCCAGCACTGAACTTGTGTAGCAGGAGCTGTTGGCAGTACCTAATCTCAGACATCCGTTGTCAATGTTTTAGATAAAAATATAAAAATCACTCATTATTACATATTGAAATAAAACATGAATATGAAAATTCTGACTCCACCCCATTTAGCAACATTTTTCAGAATGTGAAGGTAAAATGTAAAATGACATTAAGAAGAGACACGCCACATGCCACTAGACACCAAAATGGATAATAATTAAAGCAGGGCACGTGGGAACAAGCATTAACAACAAGCCAGATGGAGATTTCTGTTGTTTGCATATTAAGTAAGAAATCACTTTCAATCTCTCCCAGACATAATATGATAAAAAAAACTCACTGCCATCACGTCAGTGCACTTCCCAGAAGCCCTACAAACGAACTGCCCTGAGTGTCTGAGATGCACTCTTTGTGGTAGCAGAAAGCAGGCTTTCTCCCTTAGAGTGGCTGGGGGATTTCCAATGTATGATAGACATGTCTTTATGGTGTCATTTTTGGACAAGAACATAAATATAAAAAATGTGAAAATATGTCTCCACTTTAAGAAAAATAAAGGGAAACTGATCGTAAATGGCATTCAGTCGGGAGTGGGAACAACAGAGAGTAGTAGTGTGTGACGCGAATGACAGCACACGTACTAGGTCCAGTGCGAACGGTCGTTCCTTAGCTCTGCCTGCTTGCTGATCTGTAGAAATGCGGATCCAGATACCTAAGGATATAATACTCACTGAACCAAAGCTAATGTCAGCAGAACATAGGTATGAAAATAAAATAAAAACACCTCATTTCCTGAAATCAATTCTGGACCATAGAGGACAGTAAACTACCCCTTTTAGTTTCCAACGTTATATGAGGGGGTGCCACCCAAAAAACAGATTTTTTTCAGAGATGTGTATTCAATTTTTTTTTTTTACAAAACCTTAAACCCTTCAAAGTACTCTATTCTTTATGCACTCATCAAATCCGTGATTCTATGCTTGGAAACATTTTTCAAACTTATCTGTTTGGATGGCTGACAGCACCTCCCTAATTTTTTTTCTTCACCTCTTCTCTTATGTCAAATTACTGTCCTTTCATTCCCTTCTTCATTCATGGAAACAAAAAGAAGTAACACAGAGTGAGGTCAGGTGAGTGAGATGCCTGGGGACAGAGAGGCATTCTGGTTTTTGCCCCAAACTGATGCACTGAGACGGCTGGAGCAAGTATATTGTCTTGGTGGCAAAACCAGTTACCTGTTTGCCACAGATCAGGCCTTTTTAAAAAAAAACATTTTATTGGATGCTCATATAAATCATCACAATACATACATCATACATCCATTGTGTCAAGCACATTTGTTGTCATCATTGTTCTCAAAAGATTTCCTTTCTCCTTGAGCGATTGAAATGTTCCTCGTTTTTTTCCAATTCCTCCCCTCAACTCCCTTCCTCAAGAACTCTTAATAATTTTTTTCATGTCTTAAGCTCTCTGATGTCTCCCTTCTCCCACTTTTCTGTTGTCCACCCCCCAGGGAAAGGGTTATATGTAAGTTATTGTGATTAGTCCTCCTTTTCTTCTCCTACCTTCCCCATACCCTCCTGGTATCTCTTCTCTCATTATTGATCCTGAGGGCTTTATCAGTCCTGGATTCCCTGTGTTTCCAGCTCTGATCTGTACCAGGGTACAACCTCTTGTATAGCCAGATTTGTAAGGTAGAATTGGGATCATGATAGTAGGGGCTGGAGGGAGGGAAGGAAGCATTAAAGATCGAGAGGAAAGTTGTACATTTCATCAGTGCTATTCTACACCCTGACTGGCCTGTCTCTTACCCACAAACCTTCTATAAGGGGATGTTCAATTGCCTAAATATGGGCTTTGGATCTCCACTCCATCCTCCTGCTCACAATATAATTTTTTGTTTTTTGATGCCTCATACTATCAATACCTCGTGATCACACAGGCTAGTGTGCTTCTTCATTTGAGCTTTGTTGCTTCTCAACTAGATGTCCGTTTGTTTATCTTCAAGGCTTTAAGACCCCAGATACTTTATCTTTTAATAGCTGAGCACCATCAGCTTTCTTCACCACATTTGCTTATGTACTCATTTTATCTTCAGCAATCATGTCAGGAAGGTGAGCATCAAGGAATATCAGTTTGCGAGAACAAAGTGTTCTTGCATTGAGGGAGTGTTTGGGTAATACGCAATGTCCATCTGCTACCTTAATACTAAACTTAAAAATATATGCATATAGATCTATTTTCCCATCATCATATTTAAATATATTTACATATGTGCATGCCAGTATTTAGACCTCTATAAATGTCCTTTCCCTCCTACTTCTTTCCTCTATTTCCTTTTATTTTCCTCTTCTCCCACTATCATGCTCAGCCTTCATTAGGATTTCAGTAATTCCTTTCAGTTACATTGCTCTTGAACAAGCCCTACCAGGCCTCCGTCATCCTTCACGCCATCACTTTTGGGTCATTTCCCTTATCCTTAGAGTTGTTAATATCACTTCTTTTCCCTTGTCCCCCCCCCCTCTTTCTTGTCCCCCCGGAACCATCTGTCCTGTTTTCTCCTCCAGAGTGTTTATCTCACCTATCTTATCTAGAGAGATATGCAGAGATAATAATATGGATGTACGAAAAACAAGACAGAGCAAAAGAAAGCAACAAAAGAAAGCAAACAATAAGAACAAAAATCAAAGCTTGTAAATAGTTCAAGGTATGTTTGCTGATCTTTAGGAATATCTTCTGATCAAGTCTGATGGGGTGCCACGCCTTGGTCCCACAGTCTATTGTTGGTATTCCTTGGGGACTTTGTTGCTCTGCTCCCCTTGTTGTTCTGTTGTACACCTTAGTGTTTCACCTCAGTGTAGTGGTGTCAGATTGGTTACAATTCCCACACCGTGTCTCCAGTGTTGTCCTTGGTAGCGCTACGGATCAGTGAGGGCGTCATTTCTTTTCGTGAGGCTGGCCCTATGGTCCTAACAAGAGGAATGTTGTCCTCAGGGCTTGGTGGGCCAGGATGTGTTCCACTCTCTCTCACTCCCCCTTCATTTGCTCCTGTATGCTCTGATTAGACATGTCCCTCTCCCTGAGCTGTATCTTCAATGCTGTCCTCTGAAGTGAACTCTTCTGTCGAGGTGGTGTGTGTTTGGCGGGGGGTGCGGGGGGTTGTCCACATAGTTGGGGTTGGGGCAGACCCCTCAGACCTCTCTGTTGGATCCCTTGTCGCACACTGTTAAACAATCTTTTCAGCACCTCTAAATAGAAAGCTTGATTAACAGTCTGACCTGGTGGAATGAATTGCAAATGCATTACGAGTCAACATTTCCATCTGCTCAAGAAGCTGGTGGGTGTCCAGAATGAGATTTGTTATCATTCAACATTCTACCCATTCTACTCTGTACACGTAAGCCATATTCGACATTACAAGAGTTTCTATGGCATTTTTTCAAGCAGGAAACAAAATTTCACAGCTGCATGCTAGTCTCTTAAATGGGTCATCATAAAAAATGAGGTTCGAGTGAAACTGCTATAATGAAAAAATTCCCTGTGACCAGAGAGAGCCTTCCTAGGCAACGGCAGTGGTGCCCAGAGGGAGAGCTGCTAACTGCTCGGCCAGCAGGAAAAAATGCATACTAGGGAGACTTGCCTCCACCCAGCACCGTTCCATAATTTCTTGTGGCGACCCCGCGTGTAATCAAGCATCTATGGAATTCCTGAAGACATTGCAGTTTCTGTGTAGATATGATTGTCTAGATTGGAGGAAGAGGTCTCTGATTTTGATCCAATAGCAGGAGACGGGGTGCTAATTTTTCACCAAACATTTCAGTGGGAATATTTCAGTGGGACAGAGTTGTGGCACTACAGTGTTGAAATATTTGACTGTTAGCTGAAAAGTGTGCAATTGAAAGCTACCAGCCATGTGATGGATACACGGTTGACAGTTTCTCGAAGGCTTTACAACCCTGGGAAACCTAGGGGTCATTCCTACAGGATCTCTAAGAGTCCGAAATAACCATGTCAATGACTACCAGTTTAGTTTATTTAGTTGTTGGTAAAACAGAAGAAGTAGAATCCCAATGCAAGCTGTTATTTCGCATGGTATAATGCATTTTCAAACTTAGTCGTTATAAATAGAAAATTTCAGAATTACTGATTGTTCTCCTGTAGAATTAAGACTACTTTTGGAAAGGAATGCCATAAGCTTAATGCATTCCCATGGGACTAAAGAGGGAATTGCTGTTAACATTGCACATATTTGGGAGGGATTTGGAGAAATGGTGATGAGATTATGACAAATAGTGAAAAGTGGAGGGTAGGGAGATAGAAAAGAGAGGGAATGCCGAAGAAAAGTGAGATGCAAAAGAGTCATGCAACCTATCCTGCAGGAACTCCACCAAACAAATCAACATGTACGAGCTATGACATAGGGGACATTTATACTAAGGGAAGTGTCCTGCGAAGAGAGAAGACGCAGATACGTTGGTGTCTAGAACAGCATCTACGATCTCGATTGTGAAAGGCAAGTTCATAAAGTCATGAAGTGAATAGTAAAGGAAAGGCTATCCATAATATGGATCATGATGATCCATATTCTTCTTCCTTCTTTCTCACTTTTTCCTTTCATTTATTCATTCTTGTTTGTTTTTTTGTTTTGTGGGCATCACTGCCTCTAGTGGTCGTGGGCGCTACCCATTTATTCATTCTTTCTACTCACCCTTTTAATGTTACTTAAAGGGAATGAAGTCTTAGAAGATGTAAGGCCTTGGGAAATGAAGTGAATAATGCCTGTTATTGCTTGCAGTCAAGCTGATTCTGACACAGAATCATGAAGGACAGATCAGAACTGTCCTAGAGCAGAACTGCTCTAGATTGTCACATGATTGCTAATAAGTGTATTTAGATTTATATCCTTTTGCCTAAAAACATTGACTGCCAGAACTACTTTAGACAAAGTATACGTAGCCATCTCAGAGTAATAAAAATTTAAGGTATGTGTGCACGTGTGTGTGCATATATGCATGTGAACATGGAGAGTGTGAAGGAGAGTATAAATTGAAAATGGGAAGGTGGCAAATTTTAAATTACTTAATAAACGGAGATCTGGTGTCACCGTAACTTAAGCACTGAGGTGAAATCAAAGGTCAGCAGTTCAAATGTACCGATCAGCCCATGGGAGGAGGAGGAAATAATCAGCTTCCTTATGCTTTTCAGCCTTGGCATCCCTATTCGACAAAAGCAGTTTGAGTCTGTCCTCTAGGGTTGCTGGAAGTCAGAATAGAATTTTGGGCAATGCATTTGGCTGTTTTTAACCATCAAAAGCACACATTTTATGAGGCTGAGATTTCAAAGTCTTTTTTTAAATGATGTAGTCAAATCAGTAATCTAGGAAAATACTGAAAAATGACCAGGTAACTAGAGACCACATAAAATGAAAATTAAACATGAGGAAGGAAGAAGTGAAAAGGATCAAAACTATCTCTAAAGGATCGGAAACGATCTCTAGACCAATGATAATGTTAATAAAGAGAGAAACTGTTGTAAAAGCAATATCTTATTGTGATATGATTGCAATTTGGAAAAGTACTGACCAAAGAGAGAGTGCTGTTTGTAGAATCACTGGAACTATCGAACAGGAAGTCAATACATAATCTATTTGAAGATCAGGAGCAATTTTAGCCTGGGAAATTACATACATATACTATGTACATATATATTTCATTCAATATAGGTATTTCATTGATATCTTGGAAATCAGTTAGATGATCCAAGAAAAATACAATGTCAGAAGGAGAAGTCCATGATCACAATTAAGGATGCAAGCGGGATTAAAGGGAAATGAGGGCAATTGAGTAAATATAAAAAGCATAATTAGAGATATATGAGAAGCAGAATAAAGTGGAATATTTGGAGACACTAGAAAATCAATAATGACTAGTATTCAAAATGTCCTCTCTAGTGTCTCAATATACTATTTTCTCCTGATTTTCGTGTATCTCTAATCCTGCATCATATTTAATTATACTCCTTTCCTTTTAATCCAATTTAAAATGATATTTTAGATACTATAATAATGATTATGATTACTGATCAAAAGTGAAGTGTCCTGGGTTATCTTAAGTGAAGGTATAACAGTGGCTATCTCTTGAGCAAGATCAGCAGTTTGAAACCATCAGTCTCTCCACAGGAGAAAGGTGGGCCTTCTACTCCCATTAAGATTTATAGTCTGGGGAACTCGTGGGGGAAGTTCGATCCTGTCCTATAGGGGCGCTAGGGGTCAAAACTGAATCAACGGCTGAGTTTGGTTTTTGTTGGTTGATTTGATTATTCAAAAAGGTCAAAGAAAGTACAAATCTTATTTGAAAATCGATTCAACAAAGGTTCTGGAATTTTGCAATTCAGATGCTCTCCATGAATTCAGTTTGAGGAGAATGGTGAAGAAAATAGCCAAGTGTTATAAATGCTAAAGGAAAAGTAAGAGGACACAGTAAAGTCATACTACAAGTAACCGACTGGAAGAGATCAGAGTTTGTATACATTACATAAGAAAGTGAGGCAATAGAATTGCTAGACTATTTTTTAAATCACTAAGATCACATACAAGTAACGTTTTACTGAGGATCGTCCATCAACGGTTGCAGCAGTACATTGACAAGGAACTGCCCTAAACCCAAATCATATCCAGAAGAGGACCTGGAACAAGGGTTGTTATCATTCCTGATGTCAGATGGATCTTGGCTAAAAGTAGAGCTAGTAGAAAGATGTTTACTTGTGTTTTGTTCACTATGCCAAGGGATTCGACTGTGGATAACATTGAGGATAGGAATCCCAGAACCATGAAATGTGCTCAGATGGAAACTTCATGGATCAATAGGCAGCTCTGTGAGCATAGCAATGTTAATACTGGGTATTTTAAAACCAGGAATGGTGGGCTTCAGGGTTGTATCCTCTCGCCATCATTCTGAACAAATAATCAGAGAAACTGGATTATATGAAAAAGAATGCCAGGTGGGGATTGGAGGAAATGTCTTGAACAATTTGCAGTACGCAGAAGGAACAAGCTTGCTTGCTGAAAATGACACCTAGAAGCACTTACTGATAAAAATCAAGGATGGTCATTCAATGTGGATTATAAGCCAATGTAAAGAAGACCAATTGCTTCATAACTGAACCAATAAGTAACATCATTATATATGTAGAAAAGTTTAATGTTGTCAAGGATTTTGTCTTGCTTGGATCCACAATCAATTCTCATGGAAGCAACAGCCAGGAAATTACGTGATGCCTCACATTGGGTAAATCTGCTTTGCCAAGCCTCTTTAAAGTGTTGAAAAGCTTAAAGGTTACTTTGTGGACTAAGGTGAGTCTGACCCAACTCATGGGATGCTTAATCACTTCATACGCATGGCATGTGACTGTTAGCCATTGAATAAGGAAAACTGGAGAAAAATGGATGCATTTGAGTTATGGTCCTGGTGAAGACCATTGAAAATAGCATGCGCTGCCAAAGGAATAAACAAGTCTGACTCAGAAGTACAGCCAGAATTTTCTTTAGAAGCACATATTGTGAGTCTGTTTCTCATTTCCTTTGGACATGTTGTTAGGAGAGAGAGTCGCTGAAAAACGTCAAGCTTGGAACTCCACAAAATAGATTAAGCCGGCTGCTGCAACGAAGGGTTCAAACATGGCAAAGGACTGTGGTGTGTTTGTTTTCGGTTGGACTAGAGTCATTATAAACCAACTCAATAACACCTAACAAAAACAAGTAACTGCATGCAAGAAGGCTCACTGTTGTTAGGTGCTGTCTAGCCATCGGCTGCCTTTGCCTTTAATCCTGGGCTACCCTCACAACCTGTGCTATGTCTGAACCCATGGCAGATGCCACTGAACCAGTTCATATCTTTGAAGATATTTTTATTTGCTGGACCTCCACTTTGGCAGTCATGATGACCTCCACAAACTAGTCTTTCCTGGTAAAATTTCCAAAATACACAATTCTCACTTCTAAAGCATAATCTGGTTTCACTTCCTTCTATATAGAGTTGTTCATTCTTTTAGGATCTATAGTATATTTAATATTCTTTTCTGGCACCATAATTCAAGGACATCAATTCTTCAAGATTCTTTGTTCACTGTCCAGCTTTCATAAGCATATTGGACGATTGTAACTCCCACGGCTTGAATCAGGTGCACCTTCAGCCCCAAAGCGACATTGTTGCCTTTTAACACTTTAGGGAGAATTTGGCAATATATCCTGTCTAATACAATATGCCACATATTATAATTCCTGCTTCCATAGGTGATGATGGTATAGACAAGGGAAAAGAAATCTTTGACAATTTCAATATTTTCTCAGTTTATCATGATGATGCCTTTTGGTTCTGCTATGAGGATTTTTATTTTCTATATATTGAAATATAATGCATAGTGAAGGTTGTAACCCATAAATGCTTCATCAGTGAGTCAAGTCTTTTATGTTTTCAATAGACAGGGTTTCATGATTTTCAATAGTGCTGCTATTACGGAGCCTTACTCAAATCCAGTTGCCATTTTCAGCTTCATCTATCCCTACATCTTTTAGTTACTCAGCATATAGACTGACTAATAACAGTGAAAGTCCATGACACTCATGATACACACCTGTCCAGTTTCAAATCACAAACCTCTCGTTCTGTTCCAAAAACTTCACCTAAATACAGGCCTCACATTAATGTAATGAAGTGTTTGACATTCTCACCCTTATCATGTTATCCATAGTTTATTATAATATCAAATTGAATGCCTTTGCATTGTTGATAAAATATATTCTGTTCATCACTCCTTTTAGCCAAGATCCATCTGATATCAGCAACAATATCCCTTGTTATAAGTTCTTTTCTGAATCAGACTTGAATTTCTAACCCTACCTTGTCAATGTACTCATAAGACTATTTTAGAATTATAACAAAATTTTATCTTTGTGTGATTAGATTTGATTATTTCTATATTCTATCAGATCACCTTTCTGTGGAATTAGCAAAAATATGGAAATCTTCTAGTCAGTTTGGGAGGTACCTCTCTTTTACATTTCTTGGCATTGATGAACACTTCTCACATTACGTACACGTGTGGCAACATCTAAGTCGGCCTTGTATCAATTCCTGGAGCCTCGTTTTTTGCCAGTGCCCTAAGTGCAACTTGGACTTGTCCCGTCACTACCATTGTCTCTTGGTCTTGCACTACCTTTTCAAAAGATGGAATGTAGACCCATTATTTTCATAACACTGGCTGGGGGTTCCCCTACTTTTGAAGTTTCCTTAGCCTTTGATATATTTCTCACAGAGCTTTTCCTGCACCATTCTATCTTTTCATTATAGAGTCCTTCGCTAAGAGCACTGGAGGTTTGAATATTTTTCATCAGGGTTTTCCATTTGAGAAAGGCAGTAATGCTCTCCTCCCTTTCAACATTCATTATGATTCCTTACTTTGTCTTCTTGAGGTGCTCTTTCAAGTAGTGTGTCCTGATTTTACTTTATTTTTTATTTCCCCCTTTCACTTTAACTGCCAGAGCAAGTTTCATAGCCCTTTCTGACATCCATTTTCCTTTTGCTTCTTTCTTTCCTGTCTTTTTAATGACCTTTTGCTTTCTTCATGTATAATGCCTCCCCATACCTCGTCTCTGTTTTACTACATTAAAAAATGCTCCAGTGACTGGAAGCAGAGATATAAGAAGGCTTGAAAACTCTCACGGAGGATGGAATTTTAAAAGATAGTATTTTAAACCCCCTCATAAGCAGTAGATTCACAGTAAAGGGACGTGCTGCTTTAGGATGGTGATATGTAAATGAAAGTAGACAGCAAGGGAGTGTTAGAAAATACCGCAGGATTTATATGATTGTTTTAATTTATTTATACAATCATTCATTTTCACTTGCCTTGTGCAATGCACTTTTTTGTGAGGTATATCATATTTCTCAGTCGCTGCTAGGACACGAAAATACAAAATAATGAACTATGGTCTCAAAAGTTCAGAGATCTAGCATATTATTCCTGACAGGAAAATCAATAGTTTCTGAGTTCAGATTTGGAGACTAACTAATGAAAATGGTTCCTATTCCATTACATTAGTAAAATCACACAAATATGTGAACAGTTAAGGTATAGGGTAAAATTGACACAGTTCTTTAGCAGCAATGGTCTATTTTCACTGCCTTATCAAGAACATCTATTCTAACAGAAATAATTGAAACTCTGACCTCTCTCTTAGAGGACATAGGGCCCAAACTTACATTTTCTAAGAGTATCATAGATTTTGTTTGAGATTTTCATAGGAAATCACTTTTTACCTCCCCAAAAGAGACTGCCAAGGTTAAAATATTTTTTTCTTTCTCTCTAGCCAAAGATTCAGTAATAAATTCCAGCTGTGTAATCATTAGTGATGTTTGCTTTTTTTCTTGTCTAAGAAGAGGATTCTCTCTGTCCCATCACCTTTCTCACAGTGTTGATATGAGGCTAATAAAATATTAACTTAAATCTGTACAAGAGATTTAGAAAGGAGCAAGATTAAAAGTGTGTATTTTACCTGGTTTGTAAAGGCTATATTAATGAAAAGAACCATATCCTGACCCTTTCCCAAGACAGAAGCACAGTCCTGCAAACCTGATCCCATATGAACAAACAGAGTTAAGGGGCAAGAGTTCAGTGTCAGGAGGATGAGAAATTGCAGGCACCAGTATAACATCCACGGAGACAATTCCATTTAGTTTTTTCCCACCCACCGCTGCCTGCGGGGTACAGGTCAGTGGAATAGAGCAAAGAGCAGACAAGTTACACATCTAACAGCAACAAAATATTGAACCAGATATAATGTAAATCCACAAGAACGGAAGAGGCAAAGACCTATGGCTTTAATAACAGTGAACACTGTGATACTGAGGGAAGCAATTGCAGTTAAAATCTTCTTTCATGCCCTTCTCTATAGTGCCTGGAGATTACTGACTCATAGTTTTATTTCTGCACTTTGCAACTTTGGATGCAATTACATGCATCCTGCTAAAATTCATGAACCTTTTGTATTCATGGAAATTCAGATACTTTCCCACTGAATGAGCTACCTAGAGTGGAGTTCAGAATCAAAGAGATTTTCTCATCCCCATGCAGACATGCAGCATTCTGTTCTACTAGGAAAGTAAGTGCTGTGAGTTCAAGTAATCTAAAGCAAAACTGCACAAGTTTTGATTCTTTGCAATGTAGACAGGAAGGAGCCCAGGTGGCATAGCGGGTTACATATGGGGCTGCTGACCTCAAACTCAGCAGTTGGAAACCATGAGTCGTTCTGCAGGAGAACCTATGGCCTTACTGCTCCTATCCAGAGTGACAGTCCGGAATCTGCAGGAACAGCCCTGCTCCTTCCTGTGAGGTCACCAGGGGGTGCGATCAACTCCCAGGCAAGGAGAGGTGTTTTGTTTTGTTTTGGAAGTGGGTTTTGTTTTTCCTTTGAGCATATAACGTATTTAAGGAATGACTAAAATGTCTTCTTTGTATTTATGAGATTCCCAGGAGGAGCAAAACTGTGAATTTCAAATGGGAATTAGAAAAATATTAATTATATCAGGATAACAATTAATGTATAGGCATAATTCTTCCTAATTTAGCAGTCAAGAAACTTAGTATCTTATAATGAACTCTTTAGAATCTTATAATGCTTGGATATATTATATTTTCATATTTTAAAAAATTGCCACGGTATAGTTTCCAGTCTATTTATGCTACTCTTATTAGAAGTTACAGCTATACTAAAAAAATGGAAAGTAACAAAATTATTATTCCTTTATTAATTTATTTAAATATAAGCTTAGCCCCTCTACATTTTCAATTTCTCATATATAGTTTCTTCTCTATTGCTTTTAGTTAAAAATGCTATGATTAACTTAATCAAAGATCAAACGCTCTACCTGTAAGTCTTTTTCCATTTATGGAGATTCTATATATCAGAGTACACCTGCACCTGGGTGTTTCTGAAACTGTAGCTCTTTACAGGAGAAGGGAACCTCATCTTTCTCCTCACAGCTACTAGTGGTTTCAAACTGATGATCTTGCAGTTAGCACCCCAATTAGTAACCATTATGCCACAGGGGCTCTTCAGGGCTGCAGATGGAAACTGCCTTTGGGAGTAGATAGACTTAGATATGTGTAGAGATATTTGCTTCACATTATTACATTTTTGATTAATAAAGACTTCTGATTATTTTGTCAAATCATTCACTGTTCAATGTCTCCCTTCACCCACTTCCCTATTGTCCAGGGAGGAGGTTATATGTAGATCCTTATAATCAGTTCCTCCTTTCTACCTCACCTTCCATCTACCCTCCAAGTATCACCACTCTCACCACTGGTCCTGAAGGGATCACCTGTCCTGGATTCCCTGTGTTTCCCATTTCTGTCTGAACAGTGTACATCCTCTGGTCCAGCTGGATTTGTAAGGTAGAATTGGGATCATGATGGGGGGAAAGGAGGAAGCAATAAGAACTGAAGAAAGTTGCATATTTCATCGTTGCTACACTGTACCTTGACTGACTTGTCATCTCCCCACAACCCTTCTAAAAGGGGGTGTTGTTCACCCCAGGTGAACTTTGGGTTCCCAATCTGTACTCCCCCTCATTTATAATGAGATATTTTTTAGTTCTTCGATGTTTGATACCTGATCCCTTCGACACCTCGTGGTCAAGCTGGTGTGCTTCTTCCATGTGGGCTTTGTTGTTTCTGAGTTAGATGGCTGCTTGTTTACTTTCAAGCCTTTAAGACCTCAGACACTATACCTTTGATATCTGGGCACTATCAGCTTTCTTCACTGCATTTGCCGATATATCATAGTACTTTTTTTCAGGTCAGTCAGAGCCCATGGCACGAATATCACAGCAACCCTTCTTATTCCCAAAACTTCTGTTAAAATTCACTGAAGCTAGGTCTGAGATAGCCCAAATAATGCCCTAATATTTTCAATAGTCCCTCATTGGTCTTTCAGCACAAGTATACAGATTTTGTCCACATTTTCATTTGTTCAGGAAGGTAATGGATGTCTAGAATGAGGTTTGTCATCAATTGACATTTCACCATTTTTTAAATGAGCAAAAGACTCATACACTTGAGCTTTTCCCACTGCACTTGTCTTGTAAGCTGTGTTCAACATCATACAGTTTCTGCAGCAATTTTCCTTAACAGGAAACAAAATTTCACAGCCCTATGCTGTCCTCTTAAATTGACCATCACAAAAAATGAGGTTTGAGTAAAATTGCTTTTACAAAAAAAAAAATTCACTGTGAAAAAAAATTCACTGTGACCAGAGAGAACCTTCCCAGGCAATGCTACTGGGTGCACTAACTCAGAACAAGTTTTACAATGCTTGCCTAATGAGAAAAATGCTTTCTACAAAAGCTTTACCCAGAAGAAGTATTTTGGGGGGTTTGGGGGTAGCCCCTTTCATATGCTCTCAGCGTGATTTTAAAAGCTCTCAAAACCCATGTACTTTTCTAAGTAAAGTAAAACAAGTTTATATTTCTCATTTGTTCAATAGGTCCTTCTTCCTGTTTGGCTCCAATAAGTCAAATTTCAATCAGCTATCTAGCAATACAGATTCTTATTCAAAAGAAAATAAATGCACATGACATTCATTGTTTAATTTTCCATTGTAACATTTACCTTAAACTGACACATTAAAAGTAATATGTTAATCATCATGATTACTGACAATATACGAACCTGAGATTTGTATTACACTGAGTATATTTATCTTTTATAAGATTTAAGTATCTATATATACACAGAAATACTCTCTTTTAGTTTCCAGTTACTACTTTTCATTCCAATTTTAAAGATAAAAAATGCTTAATTAACTTGAAATAAGAATCTAAGAATAAGCATTCTTTTTACTTCTAATTATAAATAGATGGGAATACAAATATTTTCTGTGATTTGTCATATAATTTTATATAGTTACTTATTTTAAAGAAATATTACCTAAGACACATTAGTAATGATTTCAATATTGTGTAACTCAAAGATACTTATAACTCATACATACTTACAACTTATTAAAATGTCATACAATATGCCTTCCCAACTTGATAAACCTACTTTCCACCTTCTCAATAAAATTTTAAAATATTTATTTAAAAAGGTCAAGTAAATGATTTTCACTTAAAATTGTAGGACTTATTGTGATCAAACTAACAATAATGAAAAAATATAGTACAGAACTGTAGTGGTGGGAGAGTCAAGAAATTTATATTCAGAAACTATTTTTCCATTCATAATCTTACTAGAAATATATTTGATGCTAAAGTAGTTATTAGAAGGGAAGAAAGGACAAAGGGACAAGAAGATGCTCAATATAGTTATTTGTGATCATGAAGTTTTTAAAACACTAACAGGCATCCAGTGAGAATAACATATATCTAAGATATTCAAAATAATAGTGCAATAGAAAACAAGAATTGCACTGCCATTGAGTATGTAGATTCTAACTCATTGCTACTTGATGGTGACCTTGTGGTTAGCACCTGAACACTAACCCACTGTGCCACCAGGGCTCCTGTTAAAGAGAATAGTAAATATTAACAATGCTTATGAGACTTAGGAAAGGCAGTGTTAATCAGAATTGATCATTATTATTTCAATTTGTAAAATGTTCATCAAAATAAATAACAATCATTTATTGTTATCATTTACAAAATAATAACAATCATTTATTGATGTAAAAGTCACTGCTACCTATACATTACTCTCATATGGGAAATAATGTATTAAAAAGATCAAATTTTAATGTAACAAAATTTATTCTACTTTTGAGTTATCATGTTTACATAATTATAAATTATCATGAAAATATCAAGATTATCAAATAATAGATCATGAAATAATTTTAATTGTATTATAACCACTATCTCCTTTTTAACATTAAGATAAATATTTTCTACTTTACATAAGAGTTACAGATTATTTTGCTTACTTTACCACAATATTTCCTAAGCACCGAGTCTTCAGTTTTTGCATGTTGTCATCCAAAATCATAACTGTAAATTTAAATAAATACATAAATAAAGTGAAATGCATCATTTAAAACTTAAAGATTTGTGCATATTTCTAAATTCAACCTTCAAACATATTTAGCTAAATTCCCACGAGACAAGAGTATCTAATATAGACAATCCAAAATAATTTACTTGAAATAAAAACATTTATACATTTTAAAGTACTTTACGCATTTGTAATATTCAGTTTCTCAAAAGTTCTCTTAAAAATAAAGTTCCTATTTCCAACATGCAGGTGACTTACAATTCTATGTTTATTTTTATGTAAAGGTGTCGTTCAATTTGTTAAGGAAAAAAACTTCAATGTCCACTTCTTAATAATGAATGGAAAAATAATCAAAACTTTAAAATAAACCTAACACAAAATAGCAAGCAATAAAAATGAAACATTTTAAAAGCCTTGAAAAGCACTTATTTTGATGTTAGCCTTAATATTCACTATGACTGGAATGTCAATTTAATCAACCCTAATGTTATCTCAATATTTTTATGCTACCCTGATAAAAGCTTGAAATATTGTAGAAGACCACCGCTTGTATCTAATATCCATACCTTTAGTACATACGAAATATGAAGAGAGATCACCATTCTCTAAATTCTGATAAATCCTTTCTATGATTTGATCCTGACAATGCCACTGAAAAAAGCAGTGATGAAAGAGGACAAGGAACCTGTCACCACACAACACTGATCTTGTGTATTTCCAGAGCTCTTTGCTCTAAAACTCAATGGTGACATCTCTCTCCATGGGAGCAAATCAATAAGAAAAACCCTCAAAAATTTAATATGAACCATGTGAGCAGTGAGTTTCCTATGGAGCAAGAATGATTCATAAAAAGAGGGTGGGCAAAGGTGCACATCTCAAAAAATATAATAATCACACTAATTTTGCATGTAAAAATCATTGATTGGTGTACAATGGAGCTTTAAAAAGTCCATGAAAATGTACATTTGGTTTAATACTATCTCGCCTCAAACTATCTGAAATTTTTATTATCTTTTTTAATTCTTATTTTTTTTCTTCATGAGTATGTGCCCACTCCCCTTTTCACACCTGTGCAGCCTATACATCTATCCAAGGATGTCGCTCACCAGAATTGCAGGCTTGTACGTAAGGGTGTGCCCCTGTTGCCTTTCCCTCATGGGAACTCCTCAAGGTCTTCCTCTCCCTCCATCAGGTTTTAACCCAGGTTAAAATGTGTCTACTTCCTAGGCCTTTACTTGCCCTCCTTCCCATCCGCTTATACTCCTGGAAACCAACAAATAATGTTTCTTTTGGTGTGAAAACTTTTCTGAACTTTTTATATAGTAATCTCATACATTATTTGTCCTTTTGTGTTTCACCAATTTCTCTCAGTATAAAATGCTCCAGATTTAGTCATATTATGAAGTGTTTCACACATTCATTATTATGCTTCAAGTTGCATAGTGTTCCACTGGGTGTTAGGACCAAAGTTTATTTCTCCATTCTTCCCATGAAGGTCATTGAAGTTTGTTTCCATCTTTTTGCTATTATGAGTAGTGCTGGGATGATTGTGGGTGTTCATGTATCTATACATGGCATGGCTCTTTTTCCTAAGAATACATCCTGAGCACCTGGCGGCATTGTGACTTACATGTGGGGCTGCAACCTGCAAAGTCACCAGTTCAGAACCATAATGGCAGTTGTACCCGGTCCTATAGGGTCCCTGAGAGTCAGAGTAGACTCAATGGAAGTAATTTGAGAGGAATTGCTGGAAAAAAATGTATGTATGTATGTATGTATGTATGTATGTATGTATTCCCTAACCATTTCCCACAGTAATTGCAACATTTTACAGAACCAATAGGAATGTATGGAGGTTCCTGTTTCTCTATACCCTCAACAGTATTGGTTATCTTCTGATTTTTGAACTATTTTTTATTGATACTGGTTTAAGGTCATTGATTTGAAGCTCTAGAATGACTAAGAAATGTATTCTATGTTGCTTATGTATCTTCTCAACAACAGAAAATTATTTTTAAAAACTCTACTTTGGACTTTCGTGTTAGAGATATATAAATCTGTCTTTCACTACATAATGAGATCCTCAAAGGGTCGAGGCCATGCCTAATTCAACTTTGTTCCCAGGTCCCAGGACAGTGGCTGACTTCCCAACTCCGTGGCACGAAGCAAGCTCTATGTTCTTTTCTGTTTCCATATTGAACCCACAGAAATAATTCTTGTCTCAAAGTGCTAGTATTTAGAAATTAGGGGAAAAGTGTTTGTAAAGTGACAAATCCAATAGATGTGGAATTACATGTTACATTATGCTAGATGTGGAATTACATGTTACATTATGCTGATACTTTCCTTCAAAAATATTTTCCTCCAATAACGCAGAATATTACTTATTTCTGAATTACCATAAACCTCTAAAACATAATTAATCATAAGGCCACAGGCTCATTGGTTAAAATTGAGTTCTAATATTTTATCTGTGGTGTCTATGAACCCTAGCACTTGTCTCTCAGCATGCCCTGTGTGATGGCTTGTATGTCGCTATGGTGGCATGTGTGTTGTTATGATGATGGAAGCTTTGTCACTGGTATTCCACATGCCAGCAGAGTCACTACTTAAAACACACAGGTTTGCACAGACCTTCCAGACTAATGAAAAAGAACAGATCAGGCACATCTCAGGATTAGGAAACCTTATGGATAGCACTAATATATTGTCAACTACTGCAAACTTGATTTTATGAATAACATCAGGACATTGTCAGCGAGAGAGCCAGAAGGTGAGCCCCTCAGGCCAGAAGACACTCAGACTATGACGGAGGAAGAGGTGCCAGCTTGACACAGAGCCGACCTCTGATGTGAGTCCTGACACAGGTGAGGACTTCAAGACCTCAATTTTCAGTTGAGGCAAGACTCAAAATGAGAAGAAACAGCTGCAAACAATTAATATCAGAGCTTGAAGAATGTGAAGTGAAATCTGGGAAAATGAGAAATTGTAGGAAATAAAATGGAATACAGAAAGATCAAGATCCTACATGTCAATGAGCTGAAATGGATTTATTTTAGTAATTTTGTATTAGATAATAATACATCTACTATGGCAGAAATTACATTGAAAAGTAGTGGTGTAGCATTTATCATCAACAAGGACCTTTTAAGATATATCTTCAATCATAACATAGTTTGTGATGAGATACTATCTATTTACATACAAGGTGATTGCAACTATTATTCAAATTTATGCACCAACCACTAAATCTAGTGATGAAGAAATTGAAAAATTCTACCAAGGTCTTCAGTCTGAAATGCTCAAGCATGCAATCAAGATGTATTTCACATTTTTGAAATTGGAATACAAAAATTAGAAACAGGAAGAAACAATCGTGGGAAAATATGGCCTTAGTGATAGAAATGAAATGGGAGAGCTGATGATAAAATTTTTTGAGATCAGTGACTTGTTCATAGAAAATGCCATTTTAAAACAATAGAAATGGCAACTCTATGCATAGACTTCTGATGGAATACACAGAAATCATATAGCATATTCTTTGAAAACAGACTGCAGGAATACTGAGTTATTTAATGTGTCTCTTAGTAGCCAGAGTCTCGAACTCTCACTGAACAATCTTGTCCTGAATGGGTCTGGTAAAAAGATGGTGGAGGATACTGATAGAATTCAGCTATGTGGAGATGGGAGCATGATACCCTGGAACGCCATCCTATGCAAATAAAATGAGCCCTCTGAGAAGCTGGAGGAGTGGTCTCATGACCAGCCAGTCAGATGTGAAGCATGTCCTTGGGACCTGAGATCCCTACACAGTCAATCTTCTGAGTGCAGAAGACAACTATAAAATCAGAGGAACAATATCAGAACCACAATCCAGCACATAAAACAAAGTGATGAACTTCCAGACCCACAGATTAAGTAAAATCTAATTTTTTAGGGCAGGAAGCTGCCTAGTGGAAGGGGTGACTTTGAGTATTTAATTCGGTAAGTTGGGCTTGCTGACCCCACTGAAGAGGAGTTGAATGCCTTCAGGCCGAGGCTTATGGGAGTGGGGTGGCTCTGGGCATTTAATTCAGAGAGGTAGAATGAATGTCTTCCTGGTGAGGCTTCCATCAGAGAGGCATGTCTTAATCATCAGACCTGAACCTGAGACACCTCAGTAACAAGTCTTGGTATATAACTCAACCGCAAGCATTTCTCATCGGCATTGCAACTTGCTAACTTCCTTTAATAAATCCTTTAATTACCGTATTTGTTGGACCATAACATGCACTTTTTAGGGCTGAGCCCCAGTGGCGTAGTGGTTGTGCACGGGACTGCGGCCCACTGGGCTGGAGGCTCAAATCCAGCAGCAGGCTGGGCCTCCTACTCCCACGACCAGAGGGCCGTGATGCCCACCCCCCCAAAAAAGATGCACTTTTTCCTCCCAAAGTAGGGGGAAACGAAGGTGTATCTTATGGTCCAAAGGTGTGGTACCCCAGAACATTTGCTTATGATCCCATGTGCCCACTTACTGTCTGCTGCTGCTTGCATGTTGTGGACTCTGTGTGCTCGGAGGGAGTCCCACCTCCTGGAGTCTCAAGGTCACATGATGGGCACAGCACTTGCCTCCCCTCACTTGTTAATGAAAGTGATGATGGTTTTAACACCACACTGTTACATATTACTGCATTTTGCTTTATTTGAATGAATGTTTTCGTATACTGGTACTATTTGGTTCAAACTATTTCTCTGTTTTCCTGCTCTAAAAACTGGGTGTGTCTTATGGTCAGGTGCATCTTATGGTCCGAAAATTATGCTATGAATTTTGTTTTTAAGTTCAATGTACAAATTGTGATGGGAGTTACAACCCATATAGTTAATATAGGGGACATTATTTAAGACATACCAAAGATGAGGGAGACGCTCAACTTCAACAGCTAAAACCAGGCTAGGGTCTGACTGTGAAACAGACCATCAATTGCTCATGCATAGTTCAGGTTGAAGCTGAAGAAAACACACCAACAGTTGTTCACACATAAGTTCAGGTTGAAACACAGGCCCCTGAGAGCCCAAAAATGACCTTAATTATATTTCACCTGAATTTCAAAAGCATTTCAAGAATAGATGAGACACATTGATTACTAATGACAGAAGGGCGGATGAGCTGTGACAAGACATCAAGACCATCGTACATCTGGAAAACAAGTGGTCATTAAAAATACAAAAGAGAAAGAAAAGATCAAAGGAGATGCAAAAGCAGACTCTGAAACTTCTCTCAATAACAGTTTAGCTAAGGCACTTGGAAGAAATAATGATGTCAAAGAGCTGAACAGAAATTTTCAAATAACAGCTCAAAAGATAAGGTAAAATATGCAAATAAAATGTGCAAAGATGTAGAGACTGAAAACCAACAAGGAAGATCATGCTCAGTATATCTTAAACTGAAAGAACTCAAGAAAAACTTAAGCTTTGGGTTGCAATATTGAAAGATTTTCTGGGCAAAATATTGAAGGATGTGGGAAGGCTCAGGAGAAAGACCTAGACATTCACCATTTCAAGAGGTAACATGAGCAGGAACCAGTGGTGTTGAAGGAGGAAGCTCAAGCTTCACTGCGAGCATTTGCCGGAAACTCGGCTCCAGGGATTTATGTAACCCCAACAGAAATGCTTAGACCGCTAAAGACACATGGGAAGCACTCACTTGTCTTTGTCAAGAAACGTGGAAGACAGCTACTAGAACAACAGCTTAGAAGAGATCCATGTGGGTACTCACTCCAAAGAAAAGTGACCAACAGAAAGCTCATGTTATCTGTAGAACAATGCTACTAATATCACATGAAAATAAAATTTTTCTGAAGATCACACAAAAGAAGTCCATTAACAGGGAGCTTCCAGATGTCCTGGCCTATATCAGAATACATGGAACAGGAGAAATCTTGCTAATGTTTGAGAGACCTTGTCTGAAAGCAGACAATACCAGAAATATGTTTACTTGTGCTTTATTGACTAAGTAAAAACATTTGACTTTGTGGATCACAATCAACTATAGATAGCCTTGATCAAAATGGGAATTCCTGAACACTTCATTTTGCTCATGTGAAACCTGTATGTAGATCAAGAGGCAGTTGTGTAAATAGAACAAGGGAGTGCTGCATGTGTTCAATCAGGAAAGGTGTATACCGGTGATGTATCTTCTCACCATATTTATTCAATCTTCATGCTAAGCAGATAATCAGAGAAACTGGATTATATGAAAGTGATTATGGCATCAGGATTGGAAGAAGTTTGCCTTATTAATAAGCTGCCTTATGTAGCTGACTCAAAAGATTGCGTGTTCTTCAGATGGTACAGTTCCTCAGAGAGTTGACTTCACATGTATCTGGTAAATGAATCTGGTTAAAGGATACAGCCCTGACACAGGTGTTCTATTTTAAACTACACAGTACTTCTTTGCTCAATTCAAATAGCTGTCTCATGGTCTATGTACAAATTCTGTGTGAGAAATACTAAGTGTTTTGGAATCTTCCACATCCCTTCTTTTTCACATGTCAGACATAATTTATTAGGATCTATATAGTTGAATTCCGATGACATTCTCATAAGTTCAAATTTTACTGAAAACACTGAAAAATAATAAAAATTGTAATGATAAACAAGGCTCAAGGATTTGATGAAATCGGTCGACACATTTCAACAAGTAACTTCAATGCAATGAAAACTTAATGGTCTATGCCAAGAAATTTAGAAGACAACTCCCTGGTTAACTGACTGGTACAAATCTATATACATGCCCATCCAGAGAAAGGTGATACAGAGTGAAGACATTATAAAACACTATCATTGGGGCTGAGCCCCGGTGGTGTAGTGGTTGTGCACGGGACTGCGGCCCACTGGGATGGAGGTTCAAATCCAGCGGCAAGGCTGGGCCTCCTACTCCCACCACCAGAGGCAGTGATGCCCCACAAACCAAAAAAAACACTATCATTAATATCAGAGGTAAGAGGAATTTTTCAGAAGAGTAATCAACAATCATTTTAGCATTATGTCATAGAAAATGGCCAAAAATTTAATCTAGATTCAGAAGAGGATGTGGATCAAAAGATATCATTGCAGACACAAAATGGAATCTTGGCTAAAAGTACAGAATACCAGAAAGATATTTACCTGGATTCTAACTATATAAAAGCTTTCAACTGCATGGATTAAATTATAGATGGCATTGTGAAAAATGGGGATTTCAAAACACTTAATTTTGCTTATATGAACCAATTGAGCAAACCCTAGTCATTTGAAGGGGATACCATGTGGCTTAAAAAAGCAAGCAGATAAGATATATCTCGGAGTTATATTAATTTATCACACTTATTCAAAATGTAGGCTGTACTAAGCAATACTCTAAGAAGCTTGAGTAAGGGATAATAGAGCATCAGAATTGGTGGAAGACTTATTAACACCTTGATGATATGCAGATGATACAAACTTGCTTAGGGAAAGGGAGTATTGAAGCAGTTACTGAAGAAAATCAAATACTTTAGTATGAATTACACTTCAATGTTAACTAAGAAACTCAGAGCTGAATCAACAGGCAATATCATGAGAAATAGAGAAAACATGGGAGTTGTTTGGATTCCATTTTACTTGGATACACAGACAACACCCATGGAAACAACAGTAGAAAAATACAATCACAGCTTGCATCAGGCAAGTCTGCTGAGATAGACTTCTTTAAAGTAATAAAGAACAAAGGTGTCAGACTGATGATTAAAGTGTTTGTGGCAATCCCTTAATCTGGTGTCAATTTGAGGATTACGAGTGTAGGGGTGGAGTCTAGCCTGACAATCTGGAGATAGCCAATGAGATATCTGTGTGGACATGGCTTTTTTCTGGGAATTCTGAGAAATCCAGCTGTATTTCCCCCTTAGGGAGGTGAGAGACCCACTCCTCACTCCCTTGGAAATGCTCTACTGACAAGACACAAAGCTGACTCCCTGTAAGACATCCTAGAGGAGAAGCCACAAGGACTTATCTTGATGTAATCAGACCTCTGAAGTCGGAAAAGCCACATGGAGACTCCTGCTAGTGCTAAGATGCTTGAGAAGCCACAGGCTGCCCCCTGCCAGGGCTGAGATGCTTCCACCACCACTGGATACACAAGACTCTGCACCCACTGGTCTGTGGTTGTCCTGGTGTCATTGCATGGGCTTTGGGAGTCTAAAGAGTACTTATAGATTGGTATCAGACATGTGGATTAATATCTGACTTAAGACCTTGGAGTGGCCTGGACTAGGATGTTTTATCAATTTTCTATTCCTCTTGTTTGCACACTTCTCCTTTGTATACATATGTGTGCTTATGAATTTATTTCTCTAGTCTACCAGGACTAACACAGTGTCCCTGTCTCAAATTGTAGCATCTTCATTTGTCTCGTATGTACATGAAAGGTGTATGATGAGTAAGGAAGTATAATTGATGTCATTGCATTATGGTGTTGATGAAGAATATTTAACGGATCATGGACTGTCAGAAAAATGAACAAATCAAACCCTAAAGAATTTTAGCCTGAATGTTCCTTAAACGTGAGGATGGCAAGAGTCCCTCTCCTCTATTTTGGATGTATCATTACGAGGGATCAGTCCCTGGAGAAGTGCTTCATGCTTAAGGAGATGGAAGGTCAGTGAAACTTGGGAAGATGACTTGATGGAGTAGTTGCAAAACTGAGCTCCAGCATGGCCCCCTTGTGTGGATGGTGCAGGTCCTGTTGCATGTGAAGCTCTGCTGTGAAGTCAACGTTGTTGACCACACCTACCCACCACCACCAACGTTACATGAAATTTCCATTCCTGTTTACAGCTATGTAGACTGCAGAGTTTAAAAACGTAGATCATTTATCTTATGCTTTAAAGTTATGTAACCAAGAAATAAAACCTAAGGGAAATTATATAACTGTCATAATTTCTCCTCAACCATGAAATTTAAAAACACATATTGAAAGGCTATTATATCTCAAGCATATAGCTAGCATAAATGAGACTAATTTTCCTTTTAGGATCATTACTTTTCATATTGTATTTTTCCAGCAAGACTCAAAACACTTGTCATCACTTTCAAATTAAAAGCCAGTGTATGTAATGGTGAAGGAGCAGATTTTGTCATAGAAACACACAAGAAGCAAAATGTAGACAATGCATTACATCAAGACCTAATCAGATATACTCTGGCCATTAGTTAACTTACCTATAAAATGGTAAAATAACCCTAAATTAAATATAATTTATCTTTTTCTGAATGTATATATGTATTCAGCATCTAGTAGCTATTCCATAGGTATTAATTACATATACATCCTAAAATTGTCTTAGAAATAGCATTTTTCTCTATTATGAGTGCTCAGAAACATCTCCACAATTTTATGTTTGTCCACATTGACCATAGCAAACCTTAGTGTCTATATTTGTAGGATAAGCTATTTATGCAAACACAGTCTTAAAGCATTTAGTCTATTCCAAGCTATAAGATAGGCCCTAGACACGTGGGCATCTCAGGTATCTTCATCTGTGTCTTTTACAGAACCGAAGCCACCTCTTACCATTGTATCCAGGAACGCACTTTCCTGCTTGTCCTGGCGGAGGTGATTTAGAATGACCTAATCCAATGCAGGAGGCTGTAATGGGAGACCCAGTTTCTGGGAAAAGAGAGATCATTGATTATTTAATCATTCAACTGGAATCAAAATTCTTTCTTCAGTGCATCCATGCCCAAACTCCAGCTTGTTCCAGAATTTAGAAATAGATGAATGATATCAATATATGACTTAGAAGTGATGTGACATTGTCACTATATCATTTAGAAGTGACAATGTGGTAATTATATACATATATTTAATTTGGGGGGCATCACTATATATATTTAATTTATAAAAATGTGTGTAGTAGCATTTGTCCTAAAAAATCCACTCTAGATAAGTAGGAAGAAAACTTTAAGATCACTAAAAATATATTTGCTCTTTATTCATTTAAAATTATTATTTATTTTATTTTTCATTTAAAATTATTTTACCTTTAATCATGTGCAAAATGTTACACTATGTAGCTTCTTATCAGAATAAGGCACTCAAATATTTTAAACTAAAAATAATTTTAAAATACTAATAATACTAAACTCTAATTTTTGAAGATTTACATTTGCATAGAAACCTTGCATTCTAATGCTTAATATATCAAAGGATTTACCAATCTACTATTCTCTGTCTTCTTTGGTCCCAAATTTTAGACTACAGAAATGCATATATTATATAGGCTATTTCACCAAGATTAAATATTTGTCCATATTTTGTCCCCATTGGTTACCAAGATATATTCAAATTATTTTTTTAATACCAAGTTATAACAGAGTAGTGTCAGTTATTATCTGAGAGTGATTGTTCTTATTGGTAATAATTTGATAGATTACACAATAAATAGATAGACCATTCTTTACACACTGGTATTCCAAGTCCTTTAAAATAAAACAGAGGGGGGCTGCACACATAGGGATATTCTATTTACATAGCAATTTGACTCCCCACAAACATCTGCACACTTGGACACTAAAAGGTGTAAAAATAGCAACATCATCAATAATAGAGAAAGGTGTGAAACAACTCGAACACACACTAAAAATAGGCTTGGCACATGCATTGTACTATAGTAAGACTATAGTAAATACAATAAAAAATAAAAAGAGTTACATGTTACGATACTTCTCCAACATACTGTTGACCAGGCAAGAAACAATGTATACAGCAGAGAGGACTTATAGGTGGGGCTCCAAGAAGTTCAAAGAAAATCCCATGATCTTTCCAGCAACTGTTCAAATAGTTTTATTGGTGTATAATTTGCACATCATACAACTTAACAGTTCAATAATATCACGAACTGTACAACTGTCACCACAACCAATTCCAGAACATTGTCTTCTTTCTCATGCTCATTGTTGTTAGCTCTCTGTTTTCCTCTAACCTTCCCTGCCACACCCATGAGTCATTAGCTATCCAATTACTGTCTCTACAGATTACCTCAATGGAGAAAAATAAGTAGGCTTGATGACTATACATTTGGAGATTGGGAGTGAACATCTTTTAAACATATGTTTTTTGCGGGGGGGGAGAGTCTTTATAGTGAAAATTCTGTGCATATTAGATTTTATGTGATCCCTGTTCTGTAAACGTACACATATGAACCCTCAAAGAATTAATTGCCTAACTAATTATATCCAAAATAATCTAAAAATAATAAACATATACACCTTCTTCAGTACTCAGTATTTATTTCTTCCACCATGATCTCCAACATAGTTTGTTCTACATTTATATATTTTAAAATGATGGGAAGATTGTATTACTCTTCTTTTGCTTCAGAGTAATGATTTTGTTATTCACATTTTATGGGTACTGTCTCAGCTGGCATCAATAACCAAAGATGGGCTGATGAACATTAAAACACAGTTCCTAAGTCACAGTCCAGAGCTTAAGAGACTAAGCCAGATGGTCACCATTGAGAATAATCAGCAAGTCACAGGAACAGACTTACTGATATTTAACCAGAAATTCTCAAATATTTTCATTTCTATGTTCATATAACAGGAAAGTATTTTATGAACATATATTACATAAATACACACAATACCTACTGTCTGCATGTGTGCATACACATATGTGCACACATGCACACACACATACACACAATTGTCCATTTACATATATATACATATATATGAGGATAGATAGATACACACACCCACATATACTCACACACAACCACAGCATAACTAAAGTGTGGAAATAATGGTATATCTTGTAAAAGGTAAATATTTTTTACCTTTCTTCTGTTTTAAAAATAACTAGGTACTAACCTCATCTATTCTTCAAAACCCATTCAAGAGATAGGCAGAGGCAAAGACAGAGATCAATGCTGGAGAGTGATGTGCTTAGAGAAAAACAGACAGAAGGAAGAAAAGGTGATAATAGAAACAGAAATTACTAGGACACATAAGGAAAGGCTATATCAAAGGCTGTTTGCCCTGCCAATCTGATGGGAACTCTCTGTGAATGGGTTTCTGTGGTTCTAAAATGACCCTTGTTCAAGTTTCATTTACCCCTAAGGTGACTCCAGCACAGTGTCTGTCATTCAAACTCAACACTCCTTTACATGCTCTCTGAAGTCCCAGACATTGTGAACACATACTCTAACCCATACCAATGATCACGTATCTCTGGAAACAAAATAAAAAAGCATTCAGCAACAATTTTTAAAAGTTCAACCACACTAGAGCTGTACCCTACTGAATCTGTCAGTGCAAATTATAAGAAGTTTGTCCGTTCTTCCTATACCATTGTGGGAAGAGAATGAGAAAGATGGTGAGAATAGGTCTATTATTAAATAAAGAAAAAAGAATTACAAAAATGTTATCAAAATTTACAGCATATGGAATTAAACATTAAGTATATTTCATGAGGCACCTAGCCTCATGTAGTGATTACATACATCTAATATTTTATTCTTCAGCTGTTTTGTTATGATTTATGACTTTAATTCAAATATTAAATGCTTATATGTCTCTGTGATTAATTTCACTGATTTTTAAAAGGACTTTGAAAAGAATTAGCCCTAAGGACTTAGAAAAAGAGCAGCCATTCAGGTAACTTAAGTAGATAATATGAATTGATACTGTTTATTTTATTTTAACATTCGTTTAGGAGATTAGAAAAATAACCATAGTGAATAACACTCAGAAAGTGTATTTAGAAAAAATAGCAGTTTCTTGGATTCCAAGCTAATCTGGAATTTAGGAAAATGGTGGATTGGGAAAGACTACAATATTTCATTACAGAGATGTTGTTTTCTTTGGTATAACTGAAACACACTTTGACCTAAGTATGGATCCATATGCAAAGCAAGCACACACACGTATCCTCACTTATTTATGCACACAAGATTGGGTAATAACCTTGACAAACCAGAGCATAAGCAGAATTGGCTTGTCGCTCAAAAAAAACAAAAACAAAAAACTAGGAAACTACGGTTCTTAACAGAAATCCTAAGCACTCCCAAAGTCCCTTCCAAAGACTTTCTAAAAACATCTGCTTTGAACTATTAGACTATGATTACCTGTCTAGCATTGATGTAGGGAGATAGGAAATCCAGGTGTCATGTTGTGATTGGAAAATGCAGACATTAAGATAGAATATTCTTCATGAAGAAGGGAATTGGACATTTTATTTGGAAATTTTTTTTTCATAATTAACCTTATAAACATGAGATATTCAGGAGTTCACCAGTGTAATTTCTTCAGATAAGCTGAATTAACAGGAAGAAGATGTCAGAAAGTTGAATGGTGTGGAAAGTTAACTATTTTGGCATTTTAATTTTCACATGGAATTAAAAGCTAGATACTTTCCTTTCATCTCCCCCTGCCACTCCATCTTAAGGCAAAGCTCACTGCCTCCTCACAGGCACACAAACTTCATTAGGTTGGTGAATTATTACCTTAAGATTTCTAACTTTGAAAGAAAAAAGGGGGAGTGAGTACACAAATATTTTCAAATGCACTTTTTTATATTACTGCATTTAATCAAAAGTCAACACTCTAGGGTGATATAAGAATATTTTTTCACAGATAAAAAATACTAAGAACAAGAAAATGTCAACAATTAGTCACAGCTTATAGACTTCCTTCAGAGAAGAAATAGATGAGGTTCTCATACAGAAAGCAGAATATGAAATAGGAAAGGAAATTCTCCAAATTCTGCCTTCATGGAGGAACAAAAATCCTGGTGACTGTCTCTTTGGGTATTTATAAGTGCAAATGGATATGTTAGTGATACAAATCACTTATCCAAAAATTATTCACTTAGACACTATGTTCTGGGTTCTGCATCCAGAATGGAAGATATAGAAATGCTAGCTAGTGAGTCAGTCAATAAACTATGAATAAATAAATGTTAGAGTGATAAATGCTAAGGAAAAACAAACAAATACCACATATACTCATGTATAAGCCAGGTTTTTTCAGAACATTTTAATGCAGTTTTGTGGTATAATTAGGCGCCTTGGCTGATACTTGGGTCAGCTTACACTTGAGTGTAAACATGATGGAAGGAAACATGGCAGGACTCCTTCTTGAGAAGGTGATAGTGAACAAAGTCCGGAAGAAAGTGAGGAGATAGGTCATGGGCTATCTGGGGAAAGTGTACATGTAGGTGGAGGAAAATGCAAGCACAAAAGGTCTTCAAGGGGTTAATTTTTACAAGCTTTGGGTATCAGTGGACATCCAAGTGATTGATAAAAGTGAATGAGGAGAGTACTAGTAGAAAGTGAGAAGAGAGAGGTAGGTTAGAGGCAAAGCAGATAAGACAATTTCAAGGTCCTTTTAATTGTATGCTTTTACTCTCAATGGTACTATACACCTTGTAGGGTTTTTGAGGAAAGAAGTAAATGGATTGTAAAAATAGAAATGTAGGACTGAGCCCTGGTGGCATTGTGGTTGTGTGCGGGACTGCAGCCCACTGTGTTGGTGGTTCAAATCCAGCAGCAGCTCTCCAGGAGCAAAACTGGGCCTCCTACTCCCATCAGTGGGCAGTGATGCCCCCCCCCCAAAATAGAAATGTAATTCATGTATATATTAGAACCTCCCCAAAGCTAGTTCTATGCCTAGCTTTATTTTGTGGAAGGAGACTTATGAAGAAATAAAAACATATGATTAATAATTTAATTGATATAAAGAATCCTATATCTTCCAGAACATCAGGAAATAATTCAAAATTTGTTTTTTACCCCTGAATGATGAGCAAAAAGGGAGATGTGTTGCAGAAGCACATGGCTACATCCACAAGGATACATTTACCCATAGTGGCTGAGGCAAGAAGGTTGAAATTTCTGTCAGGCCTCTCCTCAAGAGATGGGTCCCATGTCCCTCTGCGTGGATTCTGGCAGGCTTTCTGATGGTTCTCAGTGATTGAAAATGTAACAACTGCTAGTTCAGCCCACAGAGAGATGCTTTCAGAATCTTGGAGTACTCAATTGGAAACACTTGAGCTACAAGATGAACTATTTAAAACTGTCATGAGTCTACCATGCTGAAAAAGCCATGGGGAGGCACGTCAGTAAGAGCCTAGCTGAGTCTAGTCTTGGAGCCATCCCCGGGCAAGAGAATTATGCCATCTTGGACTGTCCAGACTAGCCTGTCCACCACTAAATACAGGCTGAGTTGTCTCAATTATCAAATACAAGAGTCTTTGACTGGTCCCTGCATCCTCAAAATCAAAGTTATAGTTGTTTTAAGCCTTGAAGTTTTCGAGGAGTTTGTATATTACACAATAATAGATACCTGGAACAACTGCCATTGACATAATGTAGTATGTTTTGTATGGAATTTGTGCAATTCTCAAAAAGAATTGTGCATATAATTATATAAAAGCACTCTCCTGGTTTGTACTTGAAACAAAATTTTCTCCCTGTTTGCCTAAAGACCATTTGTACCATCATCAAACACAGTTAAAGTCCCTGGCATTTTGTTTTAGGAAATGTTTGCTGACTAACAAATATAGTCTTCTCACATAGCCTTTGGCTCCAGTTCTCCCTTATTATATCAAGGTGTCTAGGAACTAGATGCCAATGCTACAGTATGAAATCCCAAAATGTACCAAAGAGCAGGTTAAAATAAATAACTCAGGGAAGAGAAAAACTATACACCACTTCAGACACTCTTTTGCAACCTTTCCTAAATCAAGAATAATACTTAAAGGTCACTCGTTCAACAAATGTTCATTAAATATATCCTATTTAATATGTTCTACTCCCTGACAGGCACTTTCTTCTGCATACAGGAGTGTTAAGGGTAGAAAGATTCGCCAGATAGAAATATCAGCATGTGCAAAGAGTCAGACACCAGGAGATCAGGGGATGGCAAGTTCCTCAGCAGAGCAGAGATTGGGAGCAGTGGGTGATCTGGGAGAAAGGACGAGACAAAAATAAGAGGCTAGCAGAGGCTGGTCGTGAAGTGTCTTCCTGGTCAATGTACGAAATTTTAACTATTGTTCTGGGAACAATGGGGAGATGCGAGTGGGAGCCGGAGATTTTAGCTGGGGTGAGCTGTTCAGAATTGGACTTTAGAAAAATCTCTTTGGTTGCAAACCAAACTGCAACACAAAGCTAGAAATCTGACAGGCTGGTGATGTGTTGTGGATGAATGACAGAGAAAGATGACATCAATGTGTGCTACACTCAGAATCCAAAGGTCGTAGTGATTGTTTAGACACAGGGATGTCCAGGGCAGCTCCCAGGGATTGGACTCCCCATTCGAGATAACACAGGGAGAGGAAGAGGCACGGGGGACCACAGAGAATACGGTGGCAGGTTCACGTGTCCAGTTCTTTGGAGACTATTCACTGCCCCGGGCCATCTGCCACCTGGTCCCAACTGTGCTTCTAGAAACACCACAGGTGAGCAATGTGGATTTTGAAATTGGTGACCCATGCTGAGAGCTGAAGTTCTTAGAATAAATCAATTCAGCAGTCCCATACTGCTGAGTCATATTAATCACAGGATCATGGGGGCACATGGGCAATTTGTAAGCAGACCATCTCCCATCGCAGAATCTATATAGTGAGCTATAAATAACTTGACTGGTGGTCGCAGAGAAAGCAGAAACGGCAAGATGTACACTAGTGAAAGAAAATCAATTCACTCTTGGTGTTCACAAGATGGTACGTTTACAGCTTGAAATACTTCAAAGCAACTTAATTGTTCTGTACAGAACAATTGTTCTGTACCCCACACACAAACAAACCGCTGCCCGAGTTTATTTCAGCTTGCAGCAATGCTATATATGGTTTCCAAGGGGGAGCAGGCAGTCTCCATTTTCTCCTCTGAGTTGCTTGGAGGTTTCAGTCATCAACATGTGGTTTGTGTTCCCACACTTACAGCAGAGTAGCACCATGGCTCCTGAAACAGACCCTTAAATCTAGCCATGAGCTGCTCATGCTATTGTACTCCCTTACCAGTACTCTAGGAGCCCCCAAGTTGTAAATGGTGACGTCCTTTACTCCTCAGGGCAAGGCAGTTCACACACACACAGACATCTCAGAAGACAGACCTCCTTATCTGCTCCTTAAAGGTCACAGTCTTGCTATAAGGGGATACTAGGAGTCGGAATTAATAGGACAGCAGCCACAAGAGCCACTTCATTTATCCTAAGTGTAGGTGCCACCCACAAAGTTTAAGTTGAATGAAAGTTATATATCTGTCATAAATAAGGAAACCCAGGAATAACCAGCAGTGAAATTAGATAAAAAATGCTGAATTAATGAACTGCAGGAGATCCAATGCCTAAAAAAAAAGTGAATGGACAAAAGAAAAGGATGAGAATTCTGGTGCTAATCTTAATCATTTTTTTTTAACTCCAGAAAATAGCCCTGATGGTCCAGTGGTTTGGAATTGATTGGTCTGTCAACTGCAAAATCAGCTGTTAGGAACCACCAGATAGGGATTTCTATTCCTGGAATTATTTACAGACCTAGAAATTCACATGGGGCAATTCTACCCTGCCTTATAGGGACCCTCTGTGTTGACATAGTCTTAATAGCAGTGATTTGTTTTTTGTGTTTTGTTTTCTTTTTTATGATTACATCCCATGCCCATTTCAAAGGATTCTGATGAAACAAAAGAGGGAATTATTTAACAATATCAAGGTCACAAGCAAGAAAATGTTCAAAAAATGCACTAGTACAATGACAAGGGAATTTCAAGAAATTCAGACTGGATTTTTTTAAAAGGATAGTTAACAAGGGATATTATTGTTGATATCACATGAATATTGGCTAAAAGCAAAGCAAATCAGAAAAAAAACATGTTTATCTGTATTTCATTAACTTTGCAAAAACATTTAACTGGGTGGAACATTAGGTAGGTAGGTAGGTAGGTAGGTAGGTAGATGATAGATTAGATAGATAGATAGATAGATAGATAGATAGATAGATAGATAGATAGATAGATAAATAGATGAGTGGATATTGTGAAGAATGGAAACTCCTGAACACTTAATCTGCAACCTGGACATAGCACTAGAGCTAATGCTCTAGAGCTAATGGGGGTGGAGTGGGGTGGGGAAAAACATATTTTAAAATAAGAAAAGATGCACTTGTCAGTGTTTTACCCTTTTGCCATCCTTATTGAATTTATATGTTGAGCAAATAATCCGAGACTCTGAACCATATGAAGAGAATTGGAGAAAAGCTCATTAAAAACCCAGAATATGTATATGACACAGTCTTGCTTGCAAAGAAAGCTTGAAAAACTCATCGATGTTGACTAACCTTGCTAGGGATGAATGAAAATAAAATGTGAATCCCTTTAGCTGAACAAATAAGCCACTTCATGATAATTGGAGAGAAGAGTGATGGCAAGGATTTCATTTTATCGGTTTCACTATTCAATGTCAATGGAAGCAACAGATAAGAAATGCAATGACACTTGGCTACAGTTGGGAAGCTGAAAATCGATCAAGAAAGTTGATGGGAAACCAGCATTTGATTTCCTCTGATAATTTCCCCAGGACCTCTAGGATGTACATTGCCTTCACTCCCACCTACATTTGGATCAGCAGAAATGAGCAAACCTCCTAATTATAGAGAACTAGAAAATCAGCTAGTCCAAGTTTATATAAGTAGTACCTAAGTTCTTCCTCACTCCTCTAGTCCCCACCAACGTCCTGGATGGAAGAGATCCCTGGCTGCTGCAGTGCCATGGTAGCAGGGGCAAGAAGGGTATGTGTGGAGATAAGAATTGTCTTATTCTGGAAGTAGAATTTTGTGGTACCTACTTTCATGTGTTAAGCACCCAGGAATGTTAAGGCATCACCACCACAAAAGGCTGTGATCAAAGTCTACACATTCATGTTTATCAGAGTAGAACTGTGTATCATTGGGTTTTTAGTGGCTGCTTTCTCAGAAGCAGATTGCCAGGCCTTTCTTCAAAGCACCTCTGGGTGGATTGAAGTCTGCCACCTTTCAGGTTGTCAGCCAAACATGTCACCGACTAGCCCCATCCAGGAACTCCTGTGTTATGATTGGTGCTCTCCTATTTCTAGGGGAGGGACTCAGTCATCTCAGGTGGCAGTATCATTTCCTGACAAAGCCCTCTCGGGCTGGGAGGGAATTAACGACTTGCAGTTCTATTTTTGTCCCAAGACTGAGAGCAATCTAAAGTCACCCCAGGGCCCCAAGAACCCCTTGAACAAGACTCAGCCAAGTCTTGTTCAATCTGGCTTTTCAGTTGAGAGCTCACCCCACTTCCACGATAATCACAAAAGATAAACACATTACAATTTGCCTGCAATTTCAAAGGGCCTCATTATCATTTGCTAGATGGCCTCAGAGAGAATAAGAGCTCAAAACAGACAGGGTGAAAAGCCAGGAACCTGGATTCAGACCAACCTCCCAGCTCCCTTCTCTACCTCCTAGGTACCTTCCGTGAGGCACCTCACTTCTCTGGGCCTCAATCTCTGCACTTCAAATGGGATAGGAGCAACTATTTTACAAAGTTATATTGAGAATCATCCAGCAAAGCATAATCTTCTCGACCAGAATCCTGATGCTATCTTCCAATTGGCCTTGTTATCCTCTTCCCGCTAATATATGGATTTCCAACTTCATTTTCATACAGAAAGCCTGCTGCTTATCTGGATGGTGAACTGCATGCCACAGAGTTTGGGACATGACTCTAGACATGTTAGGAAATAACTCTAAAGTAGATAGATAGATATATAGATGATGATGATGAAGATAGATAGGTATAGATAGATCGATTGACTGATATATAGTACATTGGGGGGAAAAAAAACTGCCCCAAACAATTATTTAAGTGTGTTTAACAGTAAAGATGTCACTTTTTGAGAACTGAAGTGTACCTGATCTAAGCCATGGTGATTCCAGTTGCTCCCTATGCATGTGAAAATTGATCAATGGATCCAGAGGCCCCAATCTTGCTGCCTTTATATTATTATCATGGAGAAGAATATTAACTATGCCATGAACTTTCAGAAGAATGAACAAATCTAACTTGGAAGAAGTGCAATCAGAATTCTCATTAGACACAAGATTTCAGCTCATGAACTCTGAGTATTTTATAAAGAGGGGCCAGTGCTTAGTAGAATAGAGGGTCAGTGAGAAAGAGGGAGACTGTCCAGAAGCTGGAGTGATAGAGTCATGGCAACAGAGGGTTCCCACATAGCAATGATAGGAAAAAGACACAGAACTGGTCGGTATTTCATTCTGTTCTCTATCAGGTCCCTGTAAGTCGTGACTCAATGGCAATTAACAGCAAATGATTACCTCCCTCATGTCTAAACTGACTTCTAATGGCCTGTTTTCTTGAATCTGGATTAGCTACTGAACAGGCTGCTAAGAAAGCACCCTTCCTTTCCTTATAAGAAGGAATGGTAGAGGAAAACAATATTTAGAGTCTACCAGGGTTTAGTGTTTATCGGGTTATGTACTATGCTGATAAGACGAGATGAGCAGTTATAACTCAGAGACGAGGTTGCTAGCGAGGAGAGGGTCTAGTCCCATAAAGACTGGCAGCCTCAGAAACCCAAATGGGGCAGTTCTGTCACTCCTACCTTATGACTGTGAATAGCAACTGATTTGGTGGCTGAGAATCTGGTTTGGTTTGGGGTGGAGTCTTGGAAAAGAACCCTTGGAGTGCAGTGGGTTATCCATTGAGCTGCTAATGGTAGGTAGGTCCTTCAAGCCTAACAGGTGCTTGACAGAAGGATGCAACTACTTGCTCAAAGATTAGTGATCTCTGAAACATTAAAAAGCAGGTCTGCTCTGCCCTACAGGATTTTGATGAGTCAGAATGAATTCAATGGCAATGAGGTTTTTTTTTGGTTTGTTGGTGGGTCGATTTTTGGAAATAGACCAGGATATGCTGTACTGTTTGCAGATATTACTTTTTGTTTCAAGTTTTCTATAGCAATGTCAGAAAGTATTATTTTACTCATAAGGGAAAGCATATAAACATAAACCCAAGGACTTGCCTCTGGCTACAGAGGATGTGGCTGAGCCAGGATTTAAATCCAGGCCTACCAGGTTTGGCCTCGCCTTTCAGTACTTTCAGTACGCACATTGCTTCTCCATGGAGAATAGTCACCTGCTGTTTTCCAAATTACAACTGACAGTAAGAGAGGAATTAGGAACGCCTTTGCGGGGCCAATGGCCCACAGTGCAGAGTTTTACATAAGATGGGCAATACAAATTTCAACAGCAAGTTATATGCAAGTATTTTTATTAACAAGTTTTCTCTTGAGCCATAGAAACAAGATAGTTTTCTTTCTTTCTTTCTTTTTTTTTTTTTAGAGCGGATTAAATGTGATCCTTGCCAAGGGCAGTAGAAGTAAAATAGATGTGACTTCAAAATCCAAATCCACTTTATATTCTTAATTGATTTCCTCAAATTTTTCAGTTTCTTGTAAGAGAACAAAATCACAGTAAACATAAAAATAAAGCTAAAAAAAACAATATGTTTCTGAACTGCTTCATGTACAGTAATAATTATATACATAAACATATATGTCCTTTCTTTATCTTAAGGCAATAAAGATCAAAAGGCCTGATTCACTGACTGGCATGATTCATTTTCAATGGACTAACTGTTTGGAAACAGTTATTTACATTGAAAATGGGGGCCTCAAGCCTGTCTTACATCCTACAAAAGATCATTCCTCTCACAAACCATAGCTTAAGTCGCTGCTTCTCAAATTACCAGTAAAAGTCACCTACTTTAAAGTAATGAAGTCTGCTCTAGATGAGGAAAAAATACCGTTGCCAAGCAACAAAGATGACGTCAGCACTTTTTCCTCTGCCCTTACCAGATGGATATTCTCACAGGCTGTTGTCTGCACACTGCTGAAATGACACTCTCCCCGTGTCTCCAGGGGTGTCTGCTCCCCACTCACCACTTTCTGTGCTAAACTGGATAGCTTGTTTTTTCTCTGAATGAAGGAGGGAGAGAAATCTATTTTCAAACATTAAATTCAGAAAAAGGCAAAGCATCCAACATTGGCCATCCATTCAGATTACGAAGAGAGCTTCTCCATTGCACGGCTTGGAAGAAGCTTGAAGTACATCCTGGGAAACCCAGTTGGGAGCAGAGCCATTGCCTGTGGAATGCAGTCCAACTCTTTGGGTTCCAAAAGACACCTTTCCAAAGTTGGGCTCAGTCGCCTGTCTGAAAATAGAGGTTTGTATTGAGGAAATCCTGCTACCAGGGCCTAACTTTTATCGATTCAGAAATTATCAAATAAGACCCAGGAGTAAGGAACAATAAATGTTAAAAAAAAAAAAAGAAAGAAAGAAAGAAAAACGTAGGTGGGTAGCATTTGGTATCCACAGAAATGGTTTTCCTGGAATGGTTGTTGTCAGAAGAACATTCGTCTAGCAGCACTGGTGCCACATCTTGAGAAGCAGCTCCCATATTAACGATGGAGTCAGTAGGTGAGATGACACTTTCCTCCTGGCTCGTCACTCGCACACAACCACATATGGGACCCTGGTAAAGAAAACTGAACCTGCGAAGGTATTTTTAAGTCACACATTCTTACACCCCAAAGCTAGGGCTCAGTGCTTCCTGGGATTAAATAAAAACAATTCTTTATTAACATTCTTATACGGACGGGGTAATGATTTTTTCTTTGCTTTCCCATAGATTCATTCTCAATTTAGGATTTTCTATATTATGAAATCAGGGATCCAAGAGTGCTGACAGTAATGAACTAGAAGAGGGTATTGGTCATTACAAATAATAGGAAACAAAACAGTGTGATAAGTTGATTGACGGCAGAGTACCAGCTTAGAGCCTAAATCATAGGATCTAGTTAATTTTCATTCATACCTTTCTGTTACTTACCAAGCACCTCTTCAGATTTCCCATTTATAAATCACAATGTCTTACTCATTTTCATATGTATATTAATGGGCATAATAAAGTCATAAAATATTCATTGTTTGAGACTCATATAAGTGCACAATTATTGCAAAAAATATTTTTGAAGCCAATTACAAGAAAAATGGTCCATACAGAAAACTAACAGTTCAAAATGAACAAAAGCATTCATTTGGCATAACTTCTCCTTCCTTAAATATCATCAAGCTTTCTCCTAGGTGCCTCTTAGAAATAACTACTTCAATACATTCGATATGCAAAGTATTAGGACATTCAAGAACTTAATGGTAATATTAGATTTTTAAAAATCCTGCTCTAAGGCTGAGCCCCGGTGGCATAGTGGTTGAGTGTGGGACTGTGGCCCCGGGCTTGGCGGATCAAATCCAGCGGCGGCTCTGCAGGAGCAAGGCTGGGTAGCTACCACAACCATGAGAGGGCAGTCATGCCAAAAAAAATCCTGCTCTAAGAATTAATAAAGACCCCTACAATTACTTGCATTTTCCTCCCTGGTGATGTAACATTAATGTAATATCATTTGACTAATTGTAAAGGCTAAATTTCAATATTGATTTACAATTAATTCATGATACAACTTTGAAATAACGAATCAATGAGTTTCATGTGAATCAATAATCTGAGCAAGTTTCTTAGGTAAAATTATTGGTAAAGGTAAAATTATTGCTTAAAGAACATTCTCTACATATCCATCCATCTGCCTGTCTACATGGCTTTTGACATATATGTATTTTTATATATAGGTAGGCATTTGTATACTTTGCTATCACATGCGGGAAAATTGAAAGTTGGGAGATTCAGGAACACTCATTTATTTATTAGTTGACATCCACTGTTTTCCAAAGTTCTGAGCAGCCATTCAAACCTGATTAACATGACAGCACTCTGACATAGTGTGGCTATTAATTCTCTCTGAGAAACACATTAAAGAAAAATTGCAAATTCACATCAAACTCAGTGCCCACCAGGGACTTTATATGCCTGCTTCTCAGGCTTCAGCAAGCTTTTCTGTGAGCCCCAATGCGCTAAACTACACATATCTGCACAGGTTTTTATGTACAAAGATATCAATCAGAAGAAAGAGTAAAAGAATCATTATTTTATTTATGAATATGCTGTTTTTATTTAACTGGCTTTAGTACAGTCACTTTTAAGGCCAAGAGAAAGGGGAAAAAACACAAAACCTCTCTGCAGACAATTGTGTAAAGACCAGGTACAGGAAATCATCTTAAGGGTAAAAGAAATATTTTCTTCTACTTATCCAAGAAAAGAACTATTACAACTTTCCTGGCTAATAGAGAGTCCATGAATTACATAAACATTTATCTTGCACAGGAAATAACTCCTTGTTTGTTCTCGTCAATTTTTGTCTATACATTGCTCTTTCCTTAAAGCTAAGCTTATCCTTTTAAAGTTTTTTATATAGTTATAAACCTGATTTTAGGGAGGTAAGACTCTTTTTGCTTACATTTTTAAAAATTGTAATTTTCATCTTAGCAAACAATTGAATCTTCTACTCTGATTATTCACTCTGCATTTCATATTGTGAGCAGTAGAAAACGTGCTTTTCTAAAGTGCAAGATCCAAGAGGAACACATGTAACATATACTCTCTCCAAATCAAAAATCCCTAAAATATTAAACATGGAACTTCAGTTTTAGTCACTCATTTGGTCCTGTAGTTCATAATCAATTTTCAATCAGACCTAATCTAAATTTGATACTTCATCTCAGACTCTCAGAAAACGGGATAAATGAAAACCCTAATATGCAATGGCTGATCTAATTCCATAGACTACATGGGCTTCAATTGAAGCATGTATCTTATGAATAATACATAACCCCCATAATGCATAGCTGCTTTGTGTAAGTCAAAATGGAAAATCCAACTAAATCCCAGCATGTAGTGAGGAGGAAAACAGATTCCAGTACGTTATGAAGAAGCAGGAGCAAGTTTTTGCGTGTGTAATGATTTATACTATCTTGTTTTCAAATGAACATTTTATATGGCTTACTTTTTATTTTAAATAGATATTGTAACATAATTGTGTTAAAATTTGGTGACCCTACTGGTCCAAGATCTAAGTTAATATTTCAAATGCTAAACAGATTTTTGGCAAATCATCAGGTTAACTCAGCATGCATTTTAGTGAGCACATATTAAATGTCTACCTTAATGTATAATGCCCAAATGAAAGGAAAAAAAGCCATGTTTAGTAAAAAGAAAAAAATTTAAATGATATATTGAAAAACACCTAGAGAGTAATATAACTATATACATATACATGAAGTTAGTATATAAATATGTATCTGTCTTATATATGTACATATGCATACACAAATATAAAATAGATACTAATAAAGTTTCACTACATATGTATGGATGCATTGCAAATTTAGAAAATCATGGATCGTTCATTGTATGATTTGATAGTCGTCAGACATAGCTTTTTATTGTTTTTTGGGGGCGGTGGGGGGATGTTACGGCCTCTGGTGATCCTGGGCGCTATCCAGTGCTGCTCCTGAGAGCCGCCGCTGGACTTGAACCGCCAAGCCCGCGGGCCGCAGTCCTGCACTCAACCACTTACACCACCAGGGCTCAGCCCCAGACACAGCTTTTTAAAAGTGAAATAATATGAAGAAAATGAAGTGTATAGTCTATACAAAGACAATATTATTGTCAGGTGCTAACAAATCAGTTCTAAGCCACAGTGACCCTATGTGCAATATAATTAAATATACTCTTTCCTGTGCCATTCTTACAATTATTGTTATGTGTGAACCTATTATTGCACAAAAGTATTAGCGAAGCCAAAATCATTATGTGACAGCCTGAATTATGAGAAATGTGTTATGTGCCAGGATTTATTCTTAGCTATTCATGATGGAGTTATGAAAGAAGACAAAATTTATGCCTGGCAGTGGGAGAGACATGGGCAATAAGCAAGATTAATGAGTAAATAAATAACATTATCAGTGATTTGTAAAAAGTGTAAATTTCTTGCCTTCAGTGTTAGACAAAGGAGATTTGATTTTGTAGGACCTAAGAAATGAGTTTGAGAATTAGGGAGAACCATGAGATAAACAGTGCTTAAAAGATATTCTGGATGCAGTGTGCAGAGTGCAATGGAAAGCACAGAACAGGTGAGTGCGAAGAATTCTTGAAATCGGGGCAGTTGGTAACGTAGCTGTCACAGCTTGAAGACTGAGTGTTGACAGTGGAAGGAATGGCACAGTTACTCCAGAGGAGAATCTGAGAATGACTGGCTTGCTCGATGTAGGAACCAAAGGGGACAAAGCAAAGTTTTCACTGTTTCATAACTAGGAACCAAGAGAAGAATGATAGAAATGTCACTTATGGGCTGAGCCCCGGTGGCATAGTGGTTGTGCGCGGGACTGTGGCCCACTGGGACGGAGGTTCAATTCCAGCAGTGGGGCTGGGCCTCCTACTCCCACCACTGGAGAGCAGTGAGGCCCCAATAACCAAAAAAAAAAAAAAAAAAGAAAAGAAAGAAATGTCACTTATGATGGCATTATTAATAACAGAACAATAAAGTACTTATTTCTACTGGAGCCAGACTACTAGCGTCCTGAGTTTGGAAGCCCCTATGTTCCCTTTTATACCTGTTATACATTGATCAGAATTTCTTCAATCTTTATAGCAATTTTGCATAGTGTGACTGTAATATTTATGTGTGCTTTTGAGACATCCTCACCCGTTTGCCACCAGTGGTCTAGGACGGGAACTCTGAAGACCTGTTTCGACCATTCCAGGGTCTCGACATCACAGCGCTCTCCTGCCACAAATAACGTTTTGAACCTGAATATAATAGAGAGAATAAAATAACATCTAAATAATCTTATCAACACTTAAAATGTTGATGATCCTTGCCATATTGAGGGTGTCTGAAGATAGCCATATTAGCAGAAATCATATCATAGAATTGTGAGAGGCAGTGTTTGTTTTGATCCAAAGTATCGATAAATATAATCATAAAATCATAGAGCAAAATCAAAACCAGAATTTACAGTCATTTCTACAGCTTTGCCAATCTCAAAAGAAAACTTGAAATTATTTTTGTAATACATGTCCTATTAGTAAATGATTATATTACCTAAATACAAAAAATTAAAAAGTTTGTTAGGAACTATTCAGGTCACTTGGAAATGATAATGACTGTCTGTGCAGCAGAACCATCCACACCCAACCAGTCAATGATTTAGTCCTTTGTTGCAGTCACTGGATCAATCCATCTCGTGGAGAGATGCCCTCACTTTTACTGAGCCACTCCTTCACCAGGCACGATGTCCCACAGCAGGTACCCTAAGTATGTAGGGTGAAGTTTCACCATTCTTGCTGCTAAGAAAAATTCCAGCTGGAATTCTTCTGAGACAGATATATGTGTTTTACAAGTCCACCGTTATATATTTAGTATTGTTTGGAAACACCATCATTAAAATGCACTAGTTCTTTCTGTTCCATCTTATTCATTGTCCAACTTGAACTAGCCTATGGAGAATTGAAAAATCATACCTTAGGCCAGGCTGACCTTAGTATTCGAAGTGATGTCTTTATTATTATAACTTTAAAGAGAAATTTTGCAGTGGCTTTTCTCAATAAAAAGCATCATTTGACTTCTTGATTGCTCCTTCCTTGCCTATTGACTGTGGTTCTAACCAAGATGTAATTCTTGACATCAATCTTTTCTCTATCATGATGTTGCTTCTTTGTCCAATTGTGATGATTTTCACTTCCTTATAATGAGATGTTCTCCACAGTCAAGTCTGTGTAGTCTTTGATATTTGTCCATAAGTTCCTCAAGAACTCTGCTTTCATCATGCAAGGTTGTGTGCTTTTCATATCACAGATTGTTAATTAGTACTATTTCAGCACTGATGCAAAATTATTCATATAGTTTAGCTCTCCTAATTCTTTGTTTGGTATACAGATTGAATAAATATGGTAAATGATAAAATCCTCATAAACATCTATCCAATTTTAGACCACATACTATCCATTGGTTCTGTTCATATAGCCATCTGTGTAATACTTGATGTCATAGCATATGCAACATTTCTTTATAAACACTATAAAATGTTCTGAAATTCCCATTCTACACAGTTGAATGTTTTAGTATGGGTAATAAAACATAAAACATTGGTAAACTTCTTTCAGATATTCTCTATTTTTATCCACTATCCACATTGGCATAAAATACCCCCCATTCTATGTATTATTCTAAATCTAGCTTGACTTCCAGCATTGCAATTTAACCGGCATTGCAATTTAACACTGTAGTAATATAAAAACTTATTTTGAAGAAAGATGTAAACTGTAATAGTCTAATAAATCCACAGGGCTAGTCTTACTCTGCGCTTGAAGGTTGCTATGCCTCAGCGTTGACGTGATGCCAGTGAAGTTGGTAACAATGGGCATTTTACTTGTGTGCAATATTAAGTAAATTGTTGGGTGATATTCACATTCTGGAGAACTACGCTTCTGTGAATGAACACAAATATGTATCTCTTCCAGTCAGTTGGCCAGGTCTTGCAATTTGTTAAGGTACTTGAGTGACTGTTTCCAACAATGTAATATTTCAATTGTTGAATCATCTTAAAAGCAATCTTGGAGACTTACTTTTTGGACAAAGTGTTTAGTACAGTTTTGACCTCCTCTTTCAAAACCATGAGTTCTTGATATCACGCTACTTTCTCACATGACTGAAATCTTTTTGACACATTGACCCTGTGCATTCCTTTCAGCATTATGGAGTGCTTCATAAATCATTCAATATTTTGTCTACAGAATCCTTCAATTTTCCAACTTGAGACTTTAAATTTTCTTTACTTCATTCAGTTGAGAAATGCCAAGCAGACCTTCAAATTTTCATATATAAAGTCAGATGGAAGTTGAAGAAAATTAAAACAGTCCATGAGACTCAAACTACAACTCTGAATATATGCCACCTGTATTTCAAGACCATCTCAAGAACAAAAATGACACATTGAGCATTCTAACTAAAGACCTGGTGAGCTGTGGGATGACATCAAGAACATTATACATAAAAGAAGCAAGAGGGTCATTAAAGAACATGAAAGCAAGAAAATATCAAAGTGGATGTCAGAGAAGAATTGTAGACTTGATCTTTTATAGATTAGCAAATGCAACGGTTCTCAACCGTTGGGTCATGAGCCCTTTGGGGGTCAAATAATCCTTTCACAGGGGTCATCTCACTCATAAAAGTGACAAAATTACAGTTAGGAAGGTGCAACAAAAATAATTTTATGGTTGGAGAGAGGAATTCACCACAATACAAGGAACTGGAGTCAAGGGTCCTGCCACCAGGAAGGCTGAGAACCAGCGAGCTAAGGCCAAGGGAAGAAAAGATGAAGTCAAAGGGCTGAACAGAAAATTTCAGAGGCAGTTTGAGAAGGGAAAATAAATTATTATGTTGAAAGATACAAAGACTTCAAGCTAGAAAAACCAAAAGGGATGAACATGTTCAGTATATCTGAAATGGAGAGAATTCAAGGGGGAAAAATTCGATCCTTGGGTTGTGATTTTTTGCAATGGTCTTTGAGTAAAATATCGAATGATACAGGAAACATTAAACGAAAATGAAAAAAACACAGTCACTGAACTAACAAGAACTATTCAACATCCAACCATATCCAGCCTTCAAGCATATGATCATGAACCAGTGGTACTGATGGAAGACTTATGCTGCACTGACAGAATCAGCAAAAAAAAAAAAAAAAGGATCCAGGAAATGATGGAATACCAATGAACACGGGTCAATGAAGTAACCCAATAAAGTACTGAAATGACCCACTGATCACTACCAGCAAGTTTGGAAGACAACTACCTGGACAGTTCCTGGAAGAGATCCATATTTGTACCCATTCCAAAGATGACCCAACAGAATGTGAAAGTCATAGAACAATATCATTACTGTCATATGGTGTAAGATGTTTTGAAGATTATCCAGTGGTACATTGACAGAAATCTGCCAAGGTTTCTTGTTGTTTTTGGAAAAGGAAATGGAACAAGGAATATTACTGCTGATATCAGATGATCTTGGATGAAAGAGAATATTCAAAAGATTATTACTTGGCTTTAGAGACCATGTAAAGGCATTTGACTGTATGGATCATAACAATGTATTGATATCCTTGAGAAGAAGGAAATTTTCAAAACAGTTAATTGTGGTCATATGGAATCAGTTGCTGGATCAAGAGACAGTTGTGTGAACAACAAAGGAATGCTGGATGATTTAAAATCTGGAAATAAGTGCATGGGGATTGTATCCTCTCACCACACTTGTTCATTCTGTACACTTAGCAAATAATCAGAGAGGCTGAGATTACATAAAGAAGAAAGGGCATCGGGTGTAGAAGGAGACTCATTAACAACCTGCACTAGGCAGATAACACAACCTTGCCTGTTAAAAGTGAGAAGAGGGCTGAGCCCCGGTGGCATAGTGGTTGTGCGCGGGACTGTGGCTCCCTGGGATGGAGGTTCAATTCCAGCTCACAGGAGCAAAGGCTGGGCCTCCTACTCCCACCACCAGAGGGCAGTGATGCCTAAAATAAATAAATAAATAAATAATAATGAAAATAAAATAATAAATTTTAAAAAAGTGATAAGGGCTTGAGGCATGTGCCGGTGAGGATCAAGCCTTCAGTAAGGATCACAACTCAATGTAAAGAACACAAAAATCTCTATAACAGGGCCAATAGGTAACACTGATAGACAGAGAAAAGATTGCAGCTGTCAAATATTTCATCTAGCTTGGATCTAACCAATGTTCATGGAAGCAGTAGTCAAGAGATCAGATGACACACTGAACTAGGTAAATCTCCTGCACATGATTTCTTTACAGTGTTGAAGTGCAAAGCTAGCATTTTGAGCACTAAGATGCACCTGACGTGAGCCACAGCATTTTCAGTTTTCACATATGCATGGGAAAATTGGATATTAACTAATGAAAACCAAAGAAATAACCATTGTATTTGAATTAGGAGAGTGGGCAAGAATATTGAAACTACCATGGACTACCAAAAGGCTTAACTTCTCTGGCTTGGATGGCGCACAGCTAGGCTGCTCCTTTGAGGCATGGCTGTCAAGCCGTCATCTCACATCCTTTGCCCGTGTTATCAGGAGTGATCGGTCCCTGGAGAAGAACATCGTGCTTGGTAAGATAAAGCAGTAGCAGAAAGAGGAAGGCCCTCAATGGTAAGATGGATGGATCCGGTGACAGCAACATGGCTTTAAACAGAACAGCAGTGAGGCTAGCACAGGACCTGACAATGTGTTAGTCTATTGTGCACAGGGTCCCTTTGCTTCAGAACGACACGATGGGACCGAACAACAGCAGCAACAGTAACAAACAGTAAGGTGAATGGGCACACGTTAATCTTCCTGACCTCACTATCAACTCAAGAAAAATATTTGGACTAGTCAGACATTTTAGCAGGTCCTCATTTGCAGATTGGGGCCTTCGTAATGCAGTGGGTTACAAGCTGGACTGCAGTTTAACACCACCTTCCAATTCATGGAAGAAATTCCCAGCTCTCTGTCCCCACAATGATTTCCAGCCTCAAGACCCGTGGGGATCAGTTGTAGCCTACACTGAAGAGTTACTATCTGAGACACTTCACTTGTGGTGAAGGACTAGTTCAGTTCTCAGAGAGATAATGCACAGAGGTGGAGTAGAGAAAACACACCACACTGACTTATTTTTCCAACTAAAAATGAGACATGTGGTCGCTTAAGAATTGGGGGATTTTGTAGAAATCTCAAGGTGAAAATTCTGGAATTGCTATTGTAGGAAATTTTATGAACAAAACACAAACATGGAAATAACAGTGGAGTCAAAAGTTGTGAAAGAGGTCAATTTAAAATTTAGAGATCTTGAAAATGAATTAGTTTTGAAGGATGACAGTGCTCATAGTTCTGTGAAAACCTAATATTGAAAGGTATACTGGGAGATAAAAAAGTCTATTAAAGAAAGGATCATCCTCAAGATTACAAAGATCATTCAAGGACAGTGGCAGTCAAGAGTAAAGAGGCAGTGAAGGAATAGAAGGCAACAGTTGAAGGCTGCTCTGCAAAGTAGGGGATGAGAGTGTTAAATATAGATCCATGAACTTCAGAAGACAGGCCATTAGAATGCACAGAATCACCATGTCTACAAATGTCACTAACCTTTAACTCCTAGAAATAGCCATGCCACCAAAAGTGCAGTTTGACCTCATTGGTGTACTTCAGACAGTCCCTGGATTGTACTTGTCAGATTTAACTGCCACTCTTCCTTGCCCTTCAGCATTGTCAATTTGCCCTCACTTCGTAAAACTTGAATCAAGTCTTGCTTGCAACAAATGCTTTTTTTAGATAGAATATTTTATTGGCATATAATTCATATATCCTGCAATGTAATCCTTCAATCATATTAAGAAGATTTGTGGAATCACCACCAAAATTTCAGAACATATTCTTCTTATACTCACTTGTTGGCTCCACATCTTCCCCCTCCTCCCCTGCCAGAGCTAGGCATTTATCTATATAGCTACTACGTCTATCGTTCTACCAAGCTGGGATTTCATATACAGGAAACCTTGTAACATACAAACAGCAAACAAAAATACCAACTGCATTAACAAAACAAAACAGAGAAAACTCTTTAAATAATTTTAAAGTGGGCCATGATAAAGTAACACATTTTACATTACCTAATTCTGTCTGCTATCATCAACTTTACAATGCTCTCTGTCTGATAGCAAGACTAGTCACATCTCTCATTGCAACAAATTCTTCGTCAAAATTACCTTCACTAACTTGTTGCATGGCAGATTTTGTCATTGAAGTGGCTTCAAGGTTTTACTTGAACTAAGGTAAGTCTATGTAAGCTTCATAGTTACATCGTCCGACTTCCCTACAAATTCTTAATGGTAAAGTTAGAAAATATTCTGCTTCACGGCTTAAAGACTACCTATATTAAAAGGTTTTCCTGTTATAGACTCAATAAGAAAAAAAATAAGTATTTAGTTATTTCACAGAAATTCCTGGATGCAAACAAGTTACTAACAACATGTATCAGTTCAATTCCAAGCATGAGTGAATTTTTTAAAAATGCTTCCTCTTGCAAGATGACCCCTTGAAATTGTTCATAGCTATTTTTGTATGGGTAGTGCCGTGGATTCATGTCTCAGAAGAGTTTTATGTAACTTATGTAAGACACCCATTGTTCTGTGACCTCTCAATTTGATTTTTGAGAGGGGAAAAACAATACCATAAGCTATCATAGAAATCACTGGGAAGCAAGCACCCTCTTCCTAGGGCAAAGATTTCTGCATTGCTATTCACTGGTGAGGGAAAAAAAGTTGGTTGAAAGTATGTGGAGAGTCAAATGTATGTAGGTCTTCCACTGTAAACTATAACCTTCTATAAATTGAGTGCTCAAAAATTAAGCTTTGGATATCGCTGATGACAAATGGATACAAAGGCAAACAAAGTAGAAGAAATGATGGTACCCAGCTAACAAATGATTGAATGCCTGGAATCTCAAAGACTTGAAGATAATCGAGTCACCATTCAGCACAGAAACAGCAAAGTCCACATGCAGGAAGCACACCAGCATGCGTGATCAAGAGGGGCCGAAGGGAGCAGATATCG
>PVJH01011422.1:0-68026 GCA_004026705.1 Nesogale talazaci
TTTTTTTTTAAAAAAAAGAATTAATTCCATGTGAAGCAAGCATCTCAGTCCAGTCCCACTCAAGTCCATGAGTGATGTTAGCAAAGACCATCTTTGGACTCAGACTGCTGCAGGTCTGATGACACAGAAAGGTGAAATGCAAGCCAGGAGATCAAAACCTGGTGGGTGCAGAGTCTTGTGGCGTCATAGCAGAGGGAACTGAGAGGTTGGCTCCCAGGGTCAGTGTCCCACATGGGACCAACCCAGAAGGAAGACAAAGCGTCCCAGCAAGGAGATAGAATTTTCCCATGTCTCTTATGAAAAGTTTACATTTCCAAGGAGGAAGCATCCAGACCTCCACCTGATTGATCTGTTGGATTGCATTCCTACCCTTTCACACAGGGGCAAGTTGACAGAAAACCTGACTGATATGATAGATGAAAGCAAATGAATAAGCACCATGCAGAATGTGAATCTATTCTTCTAAAAAATCATGTGTGTACCCAAATATAAAAATTATGTGCATCCCCAAATATATATTTGCACACTTGGAAGAATGTCTATGCATCCAAATATTAACAATTCTGGGTGGGATCGATAAATTACATTATGATTTCCAAAAGTTTTTATATTTTATCCATTATAATTTACCTTTGATCTCAGTGCCAGTAATAAAGTGTGTCTACTTTACAAAACTTCTGGAAAAAAATGATAATTTATGCCTAATATGGGTAAGTATAGAAACTCATGTTAATATACCCTGTTAGAAGAAAGCTATTCTTTACTCGTGTAAGATAAATTAATTGGTTTCAAAATACTTGTTTCATTTCTGAACTTAAAGGAAAAAACACTTGCAGTCTAAGTAATAGAAGAGAAAGGGAGTTTGATTTCTCCACGTCCTAATATTAAGATTCTAGCATTAAATAAGTCATATCCAGAGTGAAAAGCATATTCTCTGCCATGAAGTCCATTCGGGTTCATGGGGATCCCATTAGCCAGAGGAGAAGTGCGCTGTGGATTTCTGAAATGGTTGTTTTTTATGAGTAGAAAGCCCCTCTCGTCTTTCTCCTGAGAAGCAGTTGGTGAGTTTCAACTGCAGATATCTTGATTAGTAGGCCAACTGGTAACACACTATGCCATCACCCCCCTCCCCCAAACCTCTCTCCCAGAGGCTCTTGGCAATCCTACAGCCCAAAGAAGAACTGCCAGGACTCCTAATAAAGTGATATAGCAAAAGGCAATTCCATCTCTTCAACTGGTGCATAGACTTTACTGAAAAATCATTGTATTCAAATATGCATCAAAATACCTAAAGATTGCTTAATGGTAATACCTTTAAAATACTGTTCCAAAGACAAATGCCAAAATAAATTCGATTTATAGTATAACAGAGGGTGTTTTGTAAATTATCTTTTGAGGTACTACAAAATTTCCTTGTCTGTCAGTGTACATTTTTGAGACATTGACACTTATTGCTATAAAAATACAATATGTACTATTGAGATAGTCAAAGATACAGTAGCCAGGATACTCTTTGTAATGGTAACTCAGAAGACTTAGTCTTCTTTATTCAAAATTCTAAACAGTGTAAACAACTTATATAGTAATAATAAAGTGAAAGAGCATTTGGAGATGATCCATAACAGAACAGAATATAAGAGATACACATAAATTTTGTAATATATCATTTTGCTTTTTCTTAACTCAGGTAAATGATATGGATTTTTAGCATAAAGCCTTGAGAAAATTAGACTTCTGCCATTTACTTACAAGGAGTTAATGAAAAGAAGCCCTCTGAAAAATCATAAACCTCTTTTTAAAGCACAGAAACATTGGCAAGTCTACAAAGTGACAGCAAATTAAAGTTACCAAAGTAAGCAATCACAGCTATGATGGCATTTTAATTCTGTCATTCTGTTATGGTGACCATTCCAGCTTCTTTTTAAATTAGAAAATGCTAAGACATTTAGAGAGTCTCCTATTAATCTTAGCTGTGAAGGAAGATTGCATTTTTTTCTCTCTTCTTGCTGAAGAATTAATGCACTGTCTACTATCATTATATAAATCACTTTATAATATTCATAAAGAAAAGCAGTAGTCCTGATTATTAGTCAACAAAACCAACCTAACCCTACAGCCATTGGGTTGATTCTGACTCTCATTGTCCTTATTTATTGCTAAGATTATGCATCCTTATGAGAGCAAGACCCTCATCTTTCTCCCACGAAGTGCCGGGTAGGTTTGACCTTCCACCTTGCGGCAGAAGTCCAATATTTATTGCAGAGTACCATTAGGGCGCCTTTTATTGTTCCACAGCTTCCTTAAAATTCAAAAGGTGTGTTGTAGATATTCGAATATTTAAAAAAAAAAGTCTTCAGTGTGTGGTAAACTTCTCCCAAATTCTGACAGTTCAGAGAAAGCCAATAAAATGTGTACTTTGATTGTTTAATGCAAAATACTTTTATAATAACTACAAAATCTGCAATTGCTAACTAACCTCAATAGATACAGTTAGCAAGATTAGACAAACTAATCAAAGATTATAAAAATGGAGAGTAGTTTGGCATCTAGAGATAATCTTATTCATATGTGTATAGTATACTATTTGCTATCAATATGCTTATAGCCCACATCAACTTCTCAAATTTTTCTTATTCCTTGTTTAGTTTTCATATACATATTAGGCTATTGAAAATACTACGACTTGGGTCAAGTGCACCTTGTTCCATTAAGGGCCAACTTTGCCTTGTAACACTTGAAGAGGCCTTGTGCAGTCAACTTGCCCAATGCAATATGCCGATTGATGCTTCTTTGGACATCGATTGTGACGCCAAGTAAAATGAAACTTTTATCTGCCTCAGCCTTTCTCCATTTATCATGATGTTGTCTTTTAGTCTAGTTGTGAGGGGTTTTATTTTTCTTACATTGATTTGTAATCCATATGGAAGGCTGTTGTCTTTAGTCTTCCTCAATAATTGCTTCAAGTCCTCTTTGTATTAGTCAAGCAAGATTGAGTCATCTGCATATCACAGGTTGTTGATGATCTCATGTACAGTTCTATTTTATATCCCAGATACTTGTACAGCATATAGATTGAATATGTGTGGTAAAAGGATACAGCCCTGAAATATACCTTTCTAGATTGTAAGCCATCCCCTAGTCTTCTAAAATAACTGCCTCCTGATCTATGGACAGGTTCCACATGAATACAGTTAAGGGTTATGCAATGTCAATGCTTCATAATGTTATCCGTTTATTATGATCAACATAGTCTTTGCATGATCAATAAAACATGAATAAAGTTTTTCAGATATTCTCTGCTTTCAGCCAAGATGTAACTGATATCCGCCTGTCTGCTGCTGAATGTAACTTCCATTTCTAGCCACTTCCTGTTGACAAAACTGCTGCAACCATTTTTAAATTGTCTTGTGCAAAGAGTCACTTGCATGTAAAATTAATTATATTGTTCAATAATGTATGCATTTTCTGGGGTCACCTTTCTTAAGATTGATCTCTTCTAGTATGTTAACTAGGTGTGTTAGTCCAGATAGACTAAACAAATTCATAAACATGCATATGTGTATAAGATAGAACTTTATATAAAAGAACAATTGAACATTGAGAAAATATCTCAGCCCAGTCCAGTCTTAGGTCATAAATCCAATATCATCCCATATGTCTGATAACAATCTATAAAGTCCTTTTCAGACTCCCTAAGCACATGCAAAGACACCAGGATAATCTCAGGCCAGTGGTGCAGAGTATTGTGTATCCAGTGGTTGTAGAAGCATCTCAGCACCGGCGGGGGTCTCTCTGTGGCTCCTCCAGTCTCCAGGGCTTAGGGTCCATCAGCATGCTGCCATGTCTCTCATCAGCTGCAATTATCTCTGAGGGAACCAGCCTTGTGTCTTGTCAGTAAAGTGCCTCCAAGGAACTGAGTCATGAATCTCTCACTTCCAAGGGGGAAATATGGTCAGATTTCCCATAATTCTCAGGAAAAGTCCATGCCCACCAAGAGGTCTCATTGGCTATCTCTAGAATGACAGGCTAGACTCCACATTAGACCCTTAATCCTGAAATTGACACAAAATTAAGTGAGTGTCACACCATGTGACTATCTCTAGACCTTGGAAAATAATAGTGAGTACTTAAAGCAATGCATTAGTTTGCTGAAACATTTAAATTGCTTCTTTGTCAATTCTTGGAGTATTATTTTGGCCTAAGTTTAGTTTGGGTTGACTTGGTCAATAGTATTGGATTGTGATCATATGCTGTCTCCTAAAATGGTTAAATATTAACCAGTTCTTTGGTATGTTTACCGAATATTTTCCCCACCTTCTTTTGATGCTTCTTGCATCATGCAGTATTGTCTGTGAGTTCTGGGCGGACACTGCCATGAATGGTAGAACCAAGTAGATGAAAAGTGAAGAGTATTGGAGAGACAGATTGTGGCCGTCACCTCATCTGACGTCAAATTGAGGATTAAGTGTCGAGGGGTAGAATCTACTCAGTCAATCTGGAGATAGCTAATGAGACCTCTGTGTGGACATAGCCTTCTCCTCTGAGAAGTCTGAGAAAGGTGGTTATTCCTTATTGAAGGCGGGAGACACTGTCTCTCTCAGTTACTTCCTGCAAGACATGCGCCTGAAGAGAAGCCACATGGAGCTACCCTAGAGCCCTGAGCCAGCCAAGCCACATGGATGCAACTTAGAGAGGGAGCCAAGGGAGCCACTTAGAGATCCCTGCCAGTGCTGAGATGTATACAACCAAAGCCATTCTACCCATCATCTTGCATTCAGCATCATTGCATGTGTTTTGCGAGTCTGAAAAAGATATTATAGACTGGTATTGGGCATATGGGGTAATATAAGACTTTTGACCTTGGACTGTACAGAGTTGAAATGTTTTCTTTCTTTTTTGGGGGGAGGAGGGGCATCACTGCTCTCTGGTGGTGGGAGTAGGAGGCCCAGCCCCACTGCTGGAATTGAACCTCCGTCCCAGTGGGCTGCAATCCCGCGCACAACCACTACGCCACCGGGGCTCAGCCCGAAATGTTTTCTTAATGTAAAGTTCCTTTTGTATATAAAACTCGTTCTTATACACATATGAATGTTTATGGATTTGTTTCTCTAGTCTACCCAGACTATCACAGAGGATCAAAAGTAGAGCTTGTTCTGTACAAGAGAACATGACAGTAAATTTCAAGGACAGCAAGTTCTAGAGTTTCAGAGTTTCTTCTGGCATCTACTTTGATTTTTTTTGTGCTTTCCTGTTTCTTGAGTGGCATTTTTACTACATATGATGATCTTCATGAAATCTTACAATGGATGTGGTCTTTGGTCATTGGTATTCAATGAGTTAAATCTATTCTAATATTTTACCTAAATTATTCAAGGTCATAGCTTGAATCTTGTGAACGTGTTTTCATTTTCTTCTCCTTCACCCTGAACTTGGATATGAGCAATTGATGTGAAATTCTCCTGGCCAACTTTTAGCCTTGTTTTGTTTGATGATCCTGAGCTTCTACATCAGCTCTCCTCACAGCTCTCCTCAATCTGACTACTGTGTATTCCATTACCTGATGAATTTCACATGTATTATCACTGTTTGAGTGAAAATAAAAAACTGTTTGGGCCTGAGCCCCGGTGGTGTAGTGGTTGTGTGTGGGGCTGCGGCCCACTGGATTGGCGGTTCAAATCTAGCAGCAGCTCTCCAGGAGTAAAGCTGGGCCTTCTACTCCCACCAGAGGGCGATGATGCCCTCCAAAAAATGTCACGAAGAAGTAGTTAGTCTTAAAACATTCCATTAGGTAATCTCCAATTCATTTCTCTTAGCAAGGCCAAATTTTCCAAGTACTGATCCTTCTTTGTTTCCAGTTTTCAAGTTCCTATCACCAGTAATTATAATTGAATTTTGAACAAGTTAAGACTGAAAAAGTTGGTTGAAATCTAATGCATTTACCAGTTAATTTGGTAGCTGGTGATAAATTTGAACAATAATTTAATTAACTGATCTTCTTGTAAGTGTTCTCAAGGCTGTACACTTTCCTAATTGGACTGCTATACCATTCTCCCTTGGAGCAACACATGAGTTCAAACCTCCAATTCTGGTTAGTAGTCAGAATTGAAACTTTACATCACCAGAATTCTTTATGATTGATAATCACTAAGATTCCTCTTTTAATAACATTCTCTCTTTTTTTTCAATCCTGCCTCCACAATCACCCCTGCACTCTCTTGCGCCCCCCACCCCCAACCCCAAGCAACTCAGGTCTCCTAATAGCACTCTCTTATTTGGGTAAAATTGCCCAACTATAAGAGTTGGAGATGAGAAAAACATTTTGGAAAGACATTTAGCCTAAAGTCTTTTTATTCTAATTAGTGGTTCACTTTAATTGCCACCAGCCACATAAAGTGTTAAGTGCATAACTGTTGGATTCAATTGTGCAAATGCAATTACAAACTGGTCCTTCCCACATTCCAGCAGTCACTCCTCCCTGCCCATTTCCCTCCATTCCTCCCCCCTTCCTTCTCACCCTCCATCTCTCACTCTTGCTTCCTTGTTTCTATCCCTCAGTTAGCAGTCGTGGTGTTCCTGACATCACCAGAAGCTATACGATGGAGGGGTTATGAATTACCCATCTCTCTGGGTGAAGATCATCAGTCCAAAAACATTAATTTGTACAGGTCCACTCTAGTGAGTGTGTTTCAGCCACATTTTTCTAAGTAGTGTTGACAGTGGAAAAATAACCACGCACAAAACCAATTTGCTTCTCTTGAACAGACAAGTATAAGGCTTGCAGTTAGAAGAGGAAAACATTTTAGGGAAAAGGCAGCTATCTAATTGTGTTTTCTAAGTTTAGGAAAAATTATTAAATTCAACTAAATAATAAAGTAGAATGGAACCCTCCAAAATTATTTAGAAGCCAAAGTGAGCCAATCCCAGCTGTTATGCTTTACTGTGGCTGCCATCCGCAGCAAGAGCAGCATGGGGGAGTGTGGGCGCACGGCTGCAGTAGCAGCTGGGCCTATTTGTGGAGCGGGGCAAGAAAGTCGGTGCAGACAAAGGGAAATTTCCGTGGCTAGCAGTGTGAATGGGAACGAGGAGCCGGGTTGGGACATATCCTGGAAGTGCTTTAAACAGTGCTTTCAGCAACAAAGTTGCAGGATTGAACAAATTCTTCATTATTACCTGTGGTATGGCCTTTGTTGACAAGTTTCATGCAACCAGTAGAACCACAAAAAGAAAAACAGGCAATTTTGTATGAATTTACACCCATTACCAGTATTCTAGATACTCAAAAATGCAGCAATACCAAGGTCTGTTCAAACAGTGGATAGAAAATGCATAGACTAAAAGGTCAAAAGCGAGTCTAACAGAAAATCAGAAAGGACTATTACATGTTCACTAATATCAATATTTAAATTGTTAGTAAACAAAGCTCTGAACCCTAAAATATAACCATACTTATTCGACATTCCTTGAGATCAGGATTATGAAAAGCACCTAATGTATTTCAGGGTGATTGCTTTTTTTTATTAGTTGCACATTCCTTCTTTTGTATCAGTTTACTAATGACTTATTTTAATTTTATTTTTTGTTGAATTTTATTCATTTCAAGTCTTAAAGATGCATCTCTTTTTATTCAGATCAAAAAGATTCCTCCACAATCTGAAAACATATCAGATTTCGGTTTGGGCATGTACATTTTGGAGCAAGGAAAAAACATTTGGCAAAAAAATCTGTCAAAAGTGGTGCCCAATTCATAACTTTTTTCTTATTTCTGTGAAATCTAAAGGCAAAGATGCTGCTATGCTCTTTAAATTGTTAGCACAACTGTCTTAGCTCTGTATCCTTCCTTTTCTATGGTTACTGAGAGACTATCACAAGAGCATTTACCTGAAGGGGATTGAATGAAGTTTCAAAGCACATTCACGTGTGCTGAGTTAAACTATGTTACACTAAAGTTAGGATACTGAAAATGTCAGTCTCCTGGTATCCAATTTAGTATTTCTTAGTGACATATTTTCCTTCTTTTGGTATTCTGAACAAAATTTAAAAAAATGTTTTGCATTTATTACTACTGAGTATGTGTACTGATTTGGACAATTAATTGCCTCCAACATCTAAAATTATAATATTTGACTTTGAAAAGTTTTTGTTATTTTTTAATTTAAATTTTAAGCAAGGGTGATATGGCTATTTTAAGAATACCCCATATGGTCAACTCAAGTTTATTCAGCCTTTAAACTGCCAACAAGCTCAATATTCAGTACCCATGCTCAGCAATTATAAAGGATTTGTCAGTTATCATTCATCTGGCCAGAAATATGTGTAACACATGCATTGTGATAATGTCAAACTTGAAAGTTCTCTTCATTTTTCTTTTCTTTTTTGCTATTGATCATGAAAAAAATAAATGTTGTCCTCTGTATTTATTCAAACACCTGTCTACATGCTTAAAAGTAAAATAATCAGTTGCTTCACATTCTCATTTTTATTTACTACTTACTGTTATAAAGCAAATGTGTTTTTCTCTGTATTAACGTTACTTTTGACATTTCTATTTATAGTCACTCATTTCCAGTTTTGTGTTAGGAATTCTATATTTGTTTAAATCGCAAGGTGCCAGAAAAGGAAGAATAAAGCATTTCAATACACATTGTCAATTGATTTTTATGAATTAAATTATACAATCAATATTGTTTTTGCATTACAGATACCATAAGCCTTAGTGACTCTGTGAATTAATCATCAGTCTGCTAAGCACAAGGCCAGCATTTCAAACCCACTAGCCACTTCAAAGGAGAAAGATGAAGCTCTCCTCCCTTCTAAAAGATTTAAAACCTTGGAAACCCTGTGGAGTGTTTCCCATGTGATCAATTTGCATTTATAATATAAATTGATATAAAAATGAGGCTTAGTAGCAGAGTATAAACCATTTGTGATTATTAAATTTAAAGCCATTGCTGTTTCTTTTTGCTCTGTTATGTCATCCCCTACAGTTAGGCTCTGAAATTCACATACACACACAAAAAGTAACATGGCCTAATTATTCATAAGACAGCCTTTGTATGGTAACACTCTGGTAAAGACAAACAAATAAGCATTGATGAAAAGAAAAAGCCTCTTGCTCTTGGTCCTTCGGAGCATTCCTCCGAAACAAAGATTTTGGCTAAGTCATTACTGACTCACAGTCCTGCCTTTCTTTGCTTTCTGCTTTGTCATTGACTTCATGTGTTGGTTCTTTGTCTCTTTCTCTTCGTAGTTCATCACTCTAGAAATGAGTATGACCCTACATTGACAGGGGGCTATCACAATGGGAGGAAATGGGGGAGAATGGCAGAAAGCTGATACCAATCATGTGATGGGCCCACTTGACTGCTAACCACCCTCGGTCAAAACCTTCAATAGGAAATTTCATTAATATATAGATGTTTTCTGAATAATTGTAAGACTTTCTTTACCGAGCTCTTAAATTTAGAAGACCAGAAGCCAGACTTGTGTGCCATCTACTTCATGCTGATTCACAGCAATCCTAGAAGACATAGTAGAACTCTCCCATTGACTTCTCTGAGCTATCAATCATGACTGGGAGAAACCACTGGGTCTACTCTGCAAGATCACAGAGGGGTTCCAACAGTCAACTTTGTTGTCAGTAGCCATGTGCTTAGCCATTGTTCCATCTCAGCTCCCGAAGCCACAGAAGGCCTAAACATTGGCAACAGGATAATAAGAAAGCTCATCTCTTTTCCTACCCTTTCGGCATTGCTCAGGGCCCTGGTTGCATAGTGGCTTCCTTGTTGGGCTGCTAAACTGCAAGGTCAGTGGTTCAAATCCACCAACTGCTCTACAGGAAAGTGATGTACCTATCCACTCCTGTAAAGATGTGCAGTCATAGAAATCACAGGGGTAGATTTACCCTACCCCAGTGTAAAGTGACCAGATTTTAAGCAGGACACCATTGATGGGTGGGAGGGGGAGTACTTGATTAAAAACTTGGTGCATATGGAACAACAAAAATTTTCATAGAACACAAAAATAGTATTGTAATATATTTATTTTAACTTTAAAATATCGCGGGACATTGCTAAGTTGTTAAAAAGCGGGTCATCTGGAAATGATTTGGCTTTGGTCTTATGTGTCAGAATCCACTCAATCGCAGTCAGTCTGTGTTGGTTTAAAGAGTAACCAAGTTTGGGGTAGTAGTTACATAATCTGTTGTCAATTTGAGATTTTAAGAGTGAATAGTGTGGGATTTAATCTGTTCATCAGGTTGCAGCTTGAACACTTCATTTGGAGGCATGAAGGAGATAGACAGCTTGTGGAAGGTGGGGCACACACATACTCCTTGGGAGACATTTCTGAAGAAAAGCCTAATGGAGCTATGCTAATACAGGTGGAACTCAGAGAGCTGAAGGAGTCAAGTGGAGAACCCCTGCTAGCACTGAGGTGCTTCTACTGCCAGTGGATTCACAGGGGCCTGTGATCTTCCATCAATTTGTATCATTGCATATATTTTGTGAGTATGAAGAAGAGTTTGTTTTTGTTTTGTTTTGGGGGCATCACTGCCCCCTGGTGGTGGGAGTAGGAGGCCCAGCTTTGCTGCTGGATTTGAACCTCCAACCCAGTGGGCCACAGTCCCGCGCACAACCACTACGCCACCTGGGCTCAGCCCTAAGAGGGCTTTATAGATTGGTATTGGGCATATAGGCTAATATTGGATTTAGGGACTTCATCTGGACTGGGCTGAGATATTTTCTCAGTATTCAATTTTTCATACATAATGCTCTTTCTTATACCATATGAGTGTTGATGAATGTGTTTCTCTAGTGTACCCAGACTGACACAATCAGAAATTTATTTGTGTGTGTGTTGTTTTGTTTGTGTATGATATTAGATGCAGATTACTTTATGGCATCTGACAAAACAGGGTTAATAAGCATAAGAATTAAATCCTGTACATTAAGTAAATCAATAAAAGGCACGCATGTGCCTGAAGTTTGTTAAATTCTAAGGATTGAATTAGAGCATAAATTCCAAAGTACTTGGTTTGTGGAAGGATGTGGTTTACAGTGGGAGTTCTAATTCCATTTTGAGTAGTGGCCTAAGTGCAGCCTCCTCTGGAGTTCATTCTGCCCATTGACCAGCAATGAGAAAAAGGTTTGCCCTGAGGCATTCTGTTTTTGAAAATAGATTACACCGCCTGGGCCAGCCCAGGAAAGCAAAGTCTTGTTCTCACAGACTGGCCTGAGCACATCTTCAATGATTTACAAATATAGAGTTACCTGCAAATATGCAATCACGCACATGAGTTTGAAAATCATTCAAGATGTAGTGCTTTGCTTGCATTGATTTTGAACCATACTCTGATCATCAAATAGCCAAATGGCCAAAGGACTTGAATCCAATCCTTTAAATTTGTCTACTCCGAAATCATGCATGTGTTCCAATCTTAGGCCTTTCCCTGCCATGGTAGTCTTTGTAGCAGGGATGTATTGTTTTGCCACCAATCATGATTCTGAGGAAATGTGCCTTTAATAATTAGCCACCGGCCTCATTGTGACCTCATTGGGATGATTTCTTTGTTTTGATTCTGCTTAAGGTTTAATAAAAAGTCACTATAAAATAAGTGTAAGAGAGTCCTGGTGAAGCATTGGGTATGCACTGAGCTGTTATCCAGAAGGCAGCCCATCAAAACCACCAGTCGCTCCATGGGAGAGGGACCGGGCTTTCTACTTCCGTAAAGTTACAGTCTGGGGAATCCACAGAGGCAGTTCTAGTCTTCCTATAGGTTTGCTCTGCTTTGGCAGCAACACGATGGCAGTGAATTTGCAGTGTTTTAAAGATAAATAAGTCACCAGAGGACAGTGATGCCCCCTCTCCCCCCAGAAAAAAAAAGATTAAAAAGTTTAGATTTGGGTCTTTAATCTCTTAAAACAATACTTAAACAATAAATGTAGCATACTTAAAAAATCAGAATCTCCTTGTGAATTTGCAGTAATTATATTTTTAAAATGAGAATTCTTTAAAATCACTAAAAATAGGAAAATTTTAATTTAGTGTGAGTAAGGATGTATTTACAGTCAATCTGTGAGTACAGGGAAATTAAGTATGCTAACGATAGGGAATATATTTCTTAGAGGATATAGTGCATTATTTCCAGGATTGGTAACAAAGCAAAGAAAGAGACGGGTTTTAGTTGTCTAATGCTGCTGTAACAGAAATACAGTTTTTAGCAAGCTGAATGACATATGTGTAAAGTAAAACTGAGGCATGAGGAGACAGACAAAGTTTAGGACAAATGAGAGCAGAAACAGAAATATCTTTATTAGGGGGAAGGTTCTCAGATGAGGTTCTGTGACTTAGGCCAACAGATCAGGGAAGTTGCACCCAGCATTTGGGGGTTCAGGTTTTTAAAGGGGTGGAGGAGGAATGTATGGCAGCTAGCATATGGGGTCTGGCCACTTTGAGAATTGCTTGTTGACTCCTTGTGGCTTTCTTGGAACCCAGAGCATGTGATCTCATCAGTCATCTTATCTGACTTGCTTTTGGTCTTGTGTCGGTTGTTCAAGACAGTCAGTTATCAGGAAGTCAGGCATGTAAGGCCTTGTTTTTGGTTTCCCTATTCCAACGGCAGCTGCTGACCTTCACAATGGCAGGGAAGCGATGTCCTGACCTGCCTTAGTTTGGTCCACATATTCCAGTCTTTCAGTGATAAGGGGCATCCAGCTCTAATCTCACTACTTCCTGCCTATATGGCTGACAGGAGGAGGGAAACGGGGTGGAATGTTCTGGTCCAGCATCAGCAGGCAGGGGGCTGAAGGGACGTAACAAGAGTTGATTAACACTTAGATTGGAGGTGTCTTTCATTCATTCTTGAAGGAACTGAAGAAGACAGGGGGCTAAATGTAACAGTAAGCACATTATTACCAGGGGTCCTACTAAGGTAAAGTGACCAGATTTTAAGTGGGACACCATTGACCCGGGGGCGGGGGGAGGGTTGGGGAAGTTCCTTGATTAAAAATTGGGTCTATATGGAGCAATAAAAAATTTCATAGAATGCAAAAATAGTATTGTAATATATTTATTTTAATTTTAAAATGCCGCAGGACATTGGTAAATTGTTAAAAAGTGGAATGTCTGGTCCCTTTATACTAAGGGCATGACCCAGGACATGATGGGGTTTTGGAACGAAGAGGTGGTTGCTGTGTTCCTCCAGAGGTGACTTTTGATTTCTTCAGCCACGATTTTTAGCATTTTGACATTTTGTCCAACTACTCCTGACTCGCTAATAAAAGCTGTTGTTGTAAGGAGGTGGGAGACTCTGAGCTGGATTTCATGACCACCTGGAGTTGTTGGTTAAAGTTCTGTGTTTGGAACATGCAGTGGTCTAATGTCCCACTGGAAATTTTCACCACTGCCAGGGAGGCAAAACCAAGACTTACCAGGACTGATAAGAATATAGCTCTATGGCCATGGGGGATAAAACCAATTTTCAAATTTGACAGCCATTTGAATTCTGCTCTTCCACACATGGTGAATTGCGGCACTATGGCAACCAGGAGACAGGAGTGTGGGTGGGATCTATTAGTATTAGACCAATACTCTTGAGCTATCACTGCAGAGAGGTTAGAGAGACTGAGCTGGATTAGAAAGAGAAAGGCTACTCTTCTCAAACTTTGCAACTGGAAAACAAGGTTCTGCCTGTTGTTGATTTAAGGTCAAGCCACGAGTGATAGGGGTGAGGAGATTATTAGCAAGGAGAAGCTCTATATCCCCCAATAAAATGATTTGAAATAAAAAAGAGGGGGAAAGAGGAGCTTATACTAAGGACTCAAGTAGAAAATATTTAGAAATGAAGATGGCAACATGTGTGCAAATATGCTTGATACAAATGATGTATTGAATGTTATGAGACTTGTAAGACCCCCCAATAAAATTATTGGGAAAAAAGAGAAGCTATATAATAGGCTTTAAATCCTGTGGTATGTGAATGAGATGGGGAACTGAGGCCAAGGTGGGAAAATAGTAGGGTCTTTGAGGCATAGAAGAACTGAGCGATGGTGCGTAGCAATAACTGGGGTGGTGGTGTCCCATACTATTGAGTTAACATCGGGAAGTAATGAGGCCTGTAGCGCTGAGTTTTCCAGTTTCGGTAAAAGAAGGAGAAGAAGCAGAGGTGCTGTGAGACCAGAATTAAGGTGTAAGAAGGCCTCTACCTTATTTGAAATGTTTTTTCTTTTTACCAACAGAGGGACCAAGCACAAAGGGATTTTAAGGAAGGAAGGAGTAAAGGGCCAGTACACCTGGGGCATCAATAACCATGACCAAGATTGAGGTGGAAGGACTGCCTAGCTCTGAAAATGAGGGCAGGTCAGAAAAGGTAGCCTCTGTGTAAGAAGGAAATTTACTTATCTTTGAGCAATACCCTAAGCTCCGTGAGGGTTATGGGAGGAGGGAGGGGGGTCCAGTTAAAGTCTCTTCAGTCTTTGGTCAATCCCAGCAGGACTAACATCTGGTCAGAAATTGGAAGTACAGTCCTTCCATGTGGAGATGGTTGCTTTCCCAAGGACAGTCGGACTTCCAGTGTCTGCTTTGACAGCATGTTGGGAAGGGTTTGGCTGGAGCTCTAGACCCAGGGTACTCCCGTGACCAGTTCTCTTCTTCTCCACCATTGATGGTTGTTGCTCGCCGACACCCTCGCCCTGTGCTGCCTCTTTGGGGTCTGAGGGATTGCCGGCCACATGGCTGCTACTAAGGCTTGCATTTGGAAATTTATCTTCTGCCAGAACCAGGCATCACGGACTGACTCTGCCTGTTCCTCAGGGCTGTTAAAAACCTTATGTGCCATATTCACTAAATCTCGGACTGGCAGTTGAGGGCCTTCCTACACCTTTAGAGCTTTTTTCTAATGTGTAAGGCTGACTGGGTAATAAAATGGGTAGCGAGGACCATATCCCCAGCTGGGGGAGCTGGATCTAAGCAGGTGTCTTGGGGTAAAGCATCAGTTAAGCGGCTTTAAAAGGTGGCTGGATTCTCGTCAGGATTTAGAGTACTCTCTCTAAGTTTATTAAAATTGACCCCTTTATGGAAAATGGCCTGAAACCCAGTCAGAACACACTGAAGCATTTTATCATGGTGGACACATCCATCCCTGCCTGTTTGATTGTCAATTTGATAACCCCAACCAGGTTCTTGTATGGGAATGGCCTAGGTCAGGATCAGTCAATTGAACCTGGTCGGAGTGCTGCTGAGCAGTGGGGAGGGATTCTTACTTATAGTTAGGGTAGAGGAAAGGATGACAAAATATCATGCCAGGACAAATCATAAGCTCGAGTTAAATATGGTTGGAGGTCACCACCACAAGAGGAACTGTATGAAAGGGTCGTCACAGCATTAGGAAGAGTAAGAACCACTGCTCCAGGGGCTGCAGTCTGCAGTAGTCACTGTGTGTACTCAGGTACAGCCCTATCACCAAAGTCATTACACTTCTCAGCCATCCCAGGGACTGTGCCTGTCCAGGTGTTTGCTAATTTCCTGCGCCACCGAAGAAGAACAAAAAGTTATTTCTGGCCATAGTGTTTCATGTGGAAACAGTGCTCTTCATGTTCTTCACTGCATTAGGCTTGTTTACGTATCTACCTCTCATATGCCAAACTACAAGTTTTACTTCAAAGTTTATTTTACATCTAAACAAGTTTCTTTTTTTTTCTAAACAAGTTCCTTATCTATCTAATACTTAGATTCATACTTGACTATGAGATCATTTTAAAATAAGGTTGTTTATATAACTATATTTGATATAACAAAAGTCTCAAGTGGGTGACTTTAACAAGTGGAAATTTAATTTCTCACACAAGAAGCAGCAAGTCTAAATTTCGAGAGCTACCTGTAGGGGGCAGCTTTCTCTCTCTCTCTCTCTCTCTCTCTCTCTCTCTCTCTCTTTTCCTCTCCCTCTCCCACTCTCCCTCTCTGCCCTCTGGAAGAAGTTCCTGATCTCCCAAATTCTCTACTTGTTTCTCTGTTCCTTCCTGGTCTTCATGTGATGTGGCATCTACCTTTTCCTATCTCTGCTTGTTTGTTCCCTTGTATAATCTGCTCTTTTAAACCTCTGGAGAGATTGAGTTTACACAAGTCTTTCACTAATTCTGCCTTATTAGCATAACAAAGGGAGCAGTGTCAAAATGTGTATAAGGGTTAGGATACATATATTAACCAAACATTCTTTGGGAGGAACAATTAAAACATGTTCAAGACAGAGTTCCTTTCAGTACCAACATCACAGGATTTAGAGTTAACATGTAGGAATATATGTATATATATATATATATATTATTATTATTAACATATTAACGAAACCACTATAACCTGCTTAACCCTGTGTTATGCTGTAAATTCTATGGCTGAACCTATCCCAAGAATATAAGCACTGTTGACAGCACATATACTATATATTAAAATCCAATGTCAAAAGACCAAAATCTTCACAACTGGACTAATGGGTTATGTCAATGCTAAACGGAGAAAAAATGGAAGTGGTCTAAGATTTCATCTTGTCTGGGTAAAAATTTAATGCTCATAGAAGCAGCTGTCAAGAGACCAAACTATGAGTACTAGGAAAGTTTGCTGCATAAGACCTCTTTGAAGTTCTAAGCAAGGATGTAACTTTTCAGACCAAGGTATACCTCACTCATGCCATCGCATTTTCAATAGCATCTATATATATGAAAGTCATACAGTGAGTAAAGAAACCCAAAGAAAAATCGATACATTTGAACTATGGTGCTGGTGAAGAATACTGAAAGTACTGTGGACTGACAAAAGAACAAGCAGAGAGCATTATAAATCATCCCCCGGTGCATAAGATAATTCTATTGACAGTGCCATTAATTTAGTCAAAGGCATAGAATATAAAACATTGTTGAGAAAATGAAATTATCCAAGGATAGACTGACTTCAGAGCATAATACAGGAATTGTTGACTTATACAGATTACTCGTATGTGACTGAACACTGCTAACACAAGAAATGGGGATGGTGGTGCTGTTCGAAACCTCAGCAAGAGACGACTTGTCTTTCTACTCCTGTAAGTAGTTACAGTCTCAGAAACGCATAGGGGCCTCTATTAGCCATTGTTGACTCTACAGTAGTGAGTTTGATTGGGTTTGGCCCAGCAAAAGTCTTAATGGGTCTCGTGGTATTTCTTTGGTCTGTTGTTTCAGGTATTGCTTTCTGGCTTCCACATGGGTTGTATATATTTATAAGTCTATCGGCAGTGTAGAAGAGAGAGTTCGGACCTCTGTGTCCCATCTTCAGCATTTGTTTTTCTCTGTCTTATTTTGATTTGTTTGTTTGTTTGTTTGTTCAAATTGGATAACATTGTGTCTGTAAGGCCTTGATATCAGACAGAGAACATTGTAAAGTTGATTATGGCAGATATAGTTGGGTAAACATGTAACACATTTAACACATGATTTCTCTTTTTACACAAAGTTTTCTCAGTTTTTAATGTTTTCTGCTTTCTTTTCAATTGAACATTTTCTCTGTGTTTTCTAGACCTTGTTGCTGTTTTTTTTGTTTGTTTCTTGTTTGTGTTTTGTATTATTTTCTCTATATGAAATCCCAGATAGGCAAATCTATAGAATCAGTGACTGGGGAAATGGCATGCTAACAACAATAAGTATGAGAAGAAAATATTCTGAAATTGATTGTGGTGATGGTGATGGTGATGATTGCACAACTCTTCTTGATTACATAGGATGATTAAATTGTATGGTATGTGAAGAATGTGCCAATGAAACTATTAAAAACAATAAGAAGAAACACATCTATCTTGAAAGAAATACAAACAGGAGGCTCCTTCGAGGCAAGATGAGACATCTTCTCTCATACTTTGGACATGTTCTTCAGGGGAGAGCCAGCCCTGGCGAAGGACCTCGTACTTTTTAAAGTGAAGGGACAGTGAACAAGTGAAAAGTCCTTCATGAGATGGACTGAAGTGATGGCTTCCACATGGGGCTCAAACGGGAAAGAAGGAGCTGTGAGGTGGAACAGGTTTCTTCGATTCTTTCTGTTGTACACAGAGTTGCTAAGATCTGGCACTGACTAGATGGCACCTGACAACAACAATGGTACAGCTTGCCCATAAGGAGCCTGCTCTTCCCTTCCTTATGTGGATCACTGGCCCATAATGGATTCCTTGCTGGACTGCGAACCTCCAGGTCAGCATTTTGAATCCAGCAGCAGCTGCCAGAAAGGAGTTTTGCTCGACCCTATATGGCTGCCATGAGTTAGTAGTTCAACAACAGTAATTTTGTTAAGTTCTCTTATTGCGTGTTTTACTAAAGGAGCCATAAATCGTTTTGAATGTTTCCTTAGTTTCTTTCTCAACCCAGCCCTGTAAGCCTCTCCTTTGGAAAGCACCATTTGAAACCATTTTATTTTCATCAACATTTATTCTCAGAGCACATTAGCATTTATTGAATTCCAACCAAGTGTCATAAACTGTGCTTAGCACCAGATATTTACCTGTTTGTTGAACAGAAGCGCAGCAGAAAGCTTTCCTTCACTTCAAAAGCAAACTAAGCAGGCCAAGCTGATAGGTTGTTAGACACTGTTTAACTTATCTTTAGGCTGTGTGGTTGGGCTGAGTGACATTAGTTCTATTGTGCTTTATAGAACTATGTCTACAATTACCTTTGCTAGTAACTTCTGTTTACTTTATGGATTAGTTCTGTTGTCTCCAAGGTGCCAGCTGATAAAGCTCCAAATCTCTTTAAATTATCAAGAAAATCATTCTACAGACACTTAGGAACCATGAGACACCACTTGTTCCTTTAAGTCCTCTACTCCAATGAAGCTTTCATAAAACTCTTAGCTTTCAAGTAGAAAATTGCAAGAATTAAAGATTATGTTAACTTGGAAGTTAATGATTAGCTTATGATTGTTTTTAGAATTAAACAGGGAGCCATAGTTGGCTAATTACCTCCAAGCCCCTTCTGATTCCCTGACTAATTTATGAAAGCTTCCTAAAGCATTCTGCTACTTTAATGTACATTATCTTATGCTCTTTGGGGGTTCTAGATCTTAAAGATAACATACAATCTCAGAAATGGTGATTGACCTGCTCAAGGTCATTGTGTTAGAGTTGATTAAAGAAACAAATTGAGTGATAAAGCTTTTAGAAAGAGCTTTATATCAAGAATTAATTATATATTCAGAAAACATCCTAGCACAGCCCAGATCAAATCCATAAGGGAGCTACTAGTCCATAAGTCCCTCTTCAGACTCACGGAGCAACATGCAGTGACGCAGAATGCAGGAACATCATTGGCCTGTAGCTTCAAAGTCCTGTGGATCCAATGGGAATGGGATCATCTCCATGGGTATGGCAAGCTTCCAGCAATTGACAGGCTAGACTCTACCCCTACATTTCAAGTCAACACGAAATTAACTATTACAGTCATGAATTCTGAGGTAAGAATTAAGTTAGTTATGACTCAACCAAATTTAATATTTACAGAGAAACAGTTTTAGGATGTGCTTTGTAATTCCTGGGACTAAACTATGTTTCCAGTTTATATGGTGCCAAGTTCATGAACGAAGTCTTTGTTTAGAGAACAGTAAAGTCTAAGAGTTTAGTTACCAAAAATAGAAATGGAAATATAGATCTAAGTCCCAGAAATCAAGGAAGGCTTCAGAAATAAGACCTAAAATCAAAACAACCAAACCCATTGTCAACAAGTCAATTCTAACACATAACTATTCAGTAGGACATAGGATTGTTTCATAGGTTTTCCAAGATTGTAGATTATTGCAACAGTAGATTACCACATCTTCTACCTGTGGGAAGGCTGATAGCTTTGAACCACCAACCTTCCAGTTAGCGACTGATCACATTTTCTACTGTGCCACATGGTCATCACAGAAATCAGGCGAGTCCCCAGAAAATAGGTAAGGCCCAGCAAAAGCAGGCCAGTGACTGGATTTCTTTCTCCCTTTTCCTTTTGTTTGCTGGAGTGAACAACAGTAGACCAGTAAGGCCATAAATGGGGAATATCCTGAACTATAAGTTAGAACTAAGACAGGCAGAGGAGTGCTTGAGTTATCAATTGCATTGGCCATCAGAAACACCATAAGAGGTTATATCAAGTCCACCAAAGAGTCTTATGTGGCAATCATCACCTTCTTTGAGAGAAAATGCTCTCACAATATCGGAGACTGTAACACACTTTACAGTATTCATTTCAAGTCCAAAAAATAGGCTTATAAAAGATTAAGTCTTGTCATGGTTAGCTATATTTCAATATCTACTTGCTTGCACTTCAGTCATAACTAATTACATTGTTAGCTTCTCTTACATTATTTAAATTGGACTATCAAAAAATCCCTTATTAAATTAACTATAATCCTTTGTATAATTTATAATGTATTTCATTGTACCATATGCTGTCCTAGGGGGAGGGAACAAAACAAATAAACATTTCGGGGTCTGTCTTTGGAAACTGAGAAAATGACCTAAGTGCTCAGGCTTAGCCTTTTGGAAATTGTTATGAGTTGGATCATTTCAGTTGAAGCTTTTTTTCTCTTTTTTTTTTTTTAACTCTCTGAGATGGAACATAAAGATCATTTAATACTGTGGTAGCTATAGACGAAGGAGGATGCATGCATGCAAAGTGCCATTTCTAGATTCCTGCAAACTAAATTCCTCTACTAAGCCACAGAAGAGTTCTGTACACAAATCTTTGCATGCTGTCCTATTGAAAGTCACAACCCTGATTCCAGTAAATATCTTTGAAGAAATAAACAACAAAGACAGACTCAGCAGATTTTTCAGACACTAATTGTGACCAGTCACAACCAACTTGATGATTGAATGCTTTTGTGTATGTATGTCAGAAAGCAGAGGTCACCAATGATCCCGTCCTTAGCTGAGAGAGAAGAATACTCTATGAGATCCACTCAAGCGAAATGACGAATCGGAAATGGACAGCAAAATGCCAACATGGCAGCACCTATTGCTTTAACAGATGATTCCATGATGACAACTTGACCTTTTTACTTGACAACTTGACAACTTGACCATAGTTTTTAACCTAGCCTGGCTATTGGTTACACATAGAATACTGTCCTTTCACAACCATTTAAATAGTATTATGCCCATATAAATAATAGTTGAGCCCCATTTCATTCATGAATTTCATTTACTAATTTCTTAACCTTGGTTTCTATCTTCATCAAAACTGATGTCCATCTAAGGAACAATTAATTAAACCATTCAGAAAATCACTTAAGGGCTTTTGCATATCCAAATGCACTGATAATGGTATACAGGGGATATTTGTCAACAACACATTTAAAAATACATAACTATCTAAATAATACTAATGAAGCTACCTAAAATCTTTAGATAGATAGAAGTCATCTAGAGAAAGCATATTCTATGAAAACTAAGCACAGCAAAATAAACTCTATTTCCTTGTATTCTAACCCAGTGATTTTTTTTAAGTCTGAACTTTTTTTTTTTTTTTTTAATAAACTTACCACTTAATTCTCACTGACTCGTTGTGATGGAATTTTTGGCACACAGATTCATGTTTACTCCCAGGTCCTGTTTAACAACTTTATGAATCAGACGTTATGACCAGTTTTTATTTATTAACCATCCCGCGTAAGACTAAAGTCACTGTGATAATACCTGATTACTAACTGGGAAACCCAAGGGATGAACTGTCAAAAACACTGTCTCAGTCATTGCCCCAGACATAGTAAAAGACATCACAGTCTTTGGCTTGACTGCTCATCAAAACTTACATAAAGCATTTTGCTTGGCTAGAAATTGATACCAACCTTTCTCTCATATTAAAAAAATCTAAGTTGTGTGATGTAAACTAATTAAGGATAATTCACACATGTGTGTAAATTTCATAGCAAAAAAACAATGGCTGATGTGTTGGGAAAAGATGCCTGCAGGCCCCAATTGCTTCATTGGAAGGGCCTGGATGATATAGTCATTTAAAATTATTATTTGCCAAGCTATAGAAGATGGGCTTCAGAGTTACTGTGATCTATCAGAGTACACTGCACATTTTTTTTAAATGCTACTTAAGGCCAACTTATTCTGTCTTCTACATCAATATTATCCTGAAATCTAAACCCATGGCATTCCTTAGAGTATTTTCTTATATTCCTTCCTACCTTTTCAAGGTATATATCAGTCTTTGTAAAAGCAATTTTCAGCAGACACTGATGACACTCTGAGTGTATATGCACGTGTGTGCATGGGTTTCTGAGCGCTTCACAGGTATTCTTATTTCAGATGCTCTTCTCAGAAACCCAAGGGGACATACCAAGAAAGCATCATCATGATCTGTTCTCTAAATGAGGAAACTGAGACTCGGGTAATGGCCATAACTCTAAGAGGAGGAATGGGGTTGGAAAATAAAACTCTGATTTCAAGTTGAGTTCTCTGAATCACTAATTGGTTCAAATACCAAATTCAGAGAAACTGTTTGACACCACCTGTGTCCTGAGGAGCTCAGTGCCATGCTGGTTAAGCACTCAGCTGCTAGCCAACAGGTGGCCATCCAGGCCCCCCCCCCCCCCAACTCGTGGCTTCCATGAAGACTTACAGGCCCAGAAACCCTGTGACACACTTCTCACTTGCCCGATAGGATCACTCTCAATTGGAATCTACTCGCTGGCAGTGGTTTTTGTTTTTTCACTATTTTATGCATATGGATCTATAGTCACTGCTCAAATTTCCCTTTCTAATGTCAATAATTTTAGCAATGATGTTATCTATGTTTTTGTTTAGCAATCACTTCACACAACTTCCAAGATGACCTCCCACTAATTAACACATATATTTGAGTATAAGCCGAGTTTTTCAGCACATTTTTGCTGCAGTTTTTGTGGTAAAATTAGGTGCCCTGGCTGATATTCGGGTTGGCTTATACTCAAGTATGTACGGTAAGAAGTCATTCCTTTCTCTAACTTCTATGACTTCATACTTCTTTGTTGGGACTTTGAATACCTTGTGTTGGTCAAGCTGCCATGGTTATATTTCCAGAGTTTCCCAAATACAGGGGGATTCTTCCTTGCCTGGGGCTTTCTGCATTTGTTTTCTCTTCTAGAAGAGGGATATTTTTGCTTCCTTCCTCGTAACCTCTTTAGTGCAGGATGGTGAAAGATAAGAGGAGGACGCATGTCAACAGTGGGAAGTGCTTGAATCCATCAAGGCTATTTTTCCTTCAGTCAATTTTTCTTTGATGCTGTGATGGGGATCTTATGAGGGAGCTTCCAAAAATTCATGAAAAAGTTTTATTTTGACATGAATTTTTGGAAGCTCCCTTGAAGCTACTTTTCGAAGGAAACTGTGAAGCAGAATGTCATAAGTTTGCATTGATCACATCCATTTTACTCTCTCTTTAGGCAGTGTAAACTTAGTTATAATTCATGGCTCATCATATATTTTTAAATATTTCTAAAATAAGAGCTCATCTTGATGAAAATCTTAACTGAAACGTTTTGTAAAGTAGGGCAGCATCTTGTCATCTTAATATTTACTATATGTGTTTACGTGGACAGGATTTATTTTGAACCTATAAAATAGAGAGGGGAGAAATTGCCTCAAAATTCAGTAGGATTAAAGAGAAAAAGATCCAGTAGGATTGTCTTAGATTATCTCTCCTTCATACGTAGTGTGCTCAGTAAGGAGAGTGAGGTATTCAGGATTGTCTTGCTTGTCGAGGGAAGGTAGTGGGAAATAAACGCGAAGATGCTCATATTAGCTCCTACTTAATCAACCTCTCTCGCTCACTCGCTCGCTCCCTCTGTCTTTTCTTCTCTTTAATTGTAATGTTTTCCTGCCCTCAAGCTGGAACAGGCTATCTCCCAAAATAGGAAAAGATGGAACAATTATTTAAACATTTATAATTTTTTATGTGCAAAAAGCAAATTTTGCACAGGATTCTCTTTCTCCTCCTCGGGATTGTGGAACTAGGCTTTTGGTCTAAAGTGCCATTTGAGCTTGGAAGATATAAGAGGAAAAATGGCTGGTCTTCTTGGTCATTGCTATGAAAAGAACCACTGGGTTCATGCACTAGGACACCTCCAGGGATTTCTCTGCTGAGTGCCAGGTGGCAGTAAAGAAGTGCTACATTAGGTCTGCAAAGTAGTGCTTTATTTTGAAGGACAAAGCACCCATTTTTACTATTCACCTTCTAAATGCACCCATGGTAAACTTGTACCACTACAAATCTTGTTCAAGAAAAAAAATCATATAAACAAGATGCATTGTTAATTATGCATGATTGGAATGTGAAGGTTAGAAATAAAGGAGGATTGGTAGTTTGGAAAAAACAGAGATTATACTCTGAAATATCTTATCATTAGTTTTTGGATATAAGAAGAAGGGCAAAAGGGTTGTTCACATTAGGTGGTGGGGACTGGATAGTCCTGCTTTCACAGTACATGTGATTTTTCTTTGACCGGAGTATCTTCTGGTACAAAGGCATTAGCTGCTTCAGGTTGTATCTACAATGTAACCTCTCAGCTAACTATATTGCACCTGAAGTGTGAACATTTTATTTTCAGGAATGTCTTTGTATAAAAGCATAGTAATCTTGTACATTTTCAGTTGATGCCATCAAGTCAATAGGTAAGAAAAGCTGAGAGGACTTCCCAAGGAAGCATTCAGTCTAGTGTAAACATAGGTAATAGCAGGTCTACTCCTACACCATATGAAAAATCTCATAAAATTACATAATTATGTTTTAGATTAAGAGAGAGATAGTGATAATGAGACTGATAACTATGCATAGTAGTGACTTGTGCCAGAGACTTCTGATATCCTTTGGCCAAATAAAAAGCTAATGCAATATTAAAACATGATATCTTTGAAAACATACTGATGCTAAATCATCATAAAACAGTATCTCCATAATGAAGTATAGATGGTTAATACTTGGCTTAGGAGCATGATAGCTTACTAAAAGAGGCAATTTACTCCCTTTGGGTTACACTCTATATTAAGGAAGCAATCCATTTATTATATGGTACCATTCTCATCTCTTGAGCATTGTTTTTCACATCTACGTGTATTTGATCTTAACTTCCTAGAAATTACTGTGATGCATCCCATGATATGTCTTTCCACATCAAAAGATGTGTGCTAATGCTGGACACTAGATTTCACATCACCTAGTCTCAATGTTTCTGCAATGTATACTCGCCATTCAAGAGTTTTAGCAGAAATCTAATGAAACTAAGAAAATACCTCTAGCTATCTGTTAATCTACAGATCAGGGAATTGTCATAGTCAAGGCACACTTAATATTGTCCAATAAAAAGGTGACTAAAAAATGGTGTCATACAAATTTAAGGCCTTCCTTTTTGTTTCCTCTTCTGACAATATTCCAGGACTATTTTTCCAATGCATGTTTCTGTTCTTTCTGCAGTGAGGGACCACCTAAAAGCTTACATCATTAAAAAAAAAAGTCCTTATATAATCCTCACTACTGCATCTGTTATCTGTCCCAATAGTTGGTGTTAATAAATACATCCTTCCTGATAATTTATTCCAGTTTTCTTTTAAGTCAGCCAAGTCACTTTCTCCAAGTGGGTTCTGTTTTGTTCGTTGCTTATTTTCGGTACGGATCACCATTGCATTTTCATGGCTACCTTTTAATTGGTCCTTTTGCAAAACCTATCTTTTGATCATTTATTCATGAGAATGGAACCAGTTTACAAAACACAGTTGCATAAAAATATACTGATTAATATTAAAGCAAGATGAAGTAGCATTAAAAATGACAGATGTTAATGAATATAACCCCATGTTTCAACCTATAAAAATCAGTTTATAAGAGTTATTTTTAAGTTCTCTGTTTTGTCACACATAACAATCTTTATGACCAATCCAACTCAAAGGCTAATATACATTAATGGCTAGTCATTTTAATTGCATAATAATGACTTCCTTATCATGGGTAAAAAATCACTCAGACTCAGAATTTTCTTTCCTCCTCCTTCTTATTATGGAGAAGAAAAAAGAAGCCAGATTGCACCTGCATTTCCCAAGATCACTTCTCTCAGAAGCATACATTGCTCTTCAAATGCCCACACTAACTTGGCAGGTTGGTGATCAGGGCTATTGACAACTATTTCTACCGTCTTCTGCTGTTCCTCTAGTGAATGAACTTCCCGTTAATAAACCTTCATATTACAAGACAAAAATAACACCTCTAATGGACATGGGATTTTGTACAAAGTCAGATACAGTAAGTTTGACATATTCATTAGGGATACTTAGAGTCTTAAGTCAGTTTTGCAATAAAAAAATTCCAGATGCATTTCAAGAATCTTAGAAGACCATAGACCTCTTAAAGGACACATATATCCCGCACCCCCTCTCTCACATCCCCTCCCTCCCACCCCCTCCCACCCGTTTTTCTTAACAGAAGAATTTGGAAAGGTGACCTACCTTTATGTGACAGGCGGAGCCGGGGATGGGTGGTGTCCCCCATGTGCTCTCCCATCCAAAGGGCCAGCAGGTAACCTGGCAGGAGCAGGGCGCTAACCCACCCGGCAGATCCCATGCTGCAGGCGCTCCGGAGACAGCCCTCTGGGATGGGGCACTGGACGGCGGGCTGGAGTGGTGCTCAGGACGATGCCTGGTGGCGCGGAGGTTAAAGCTTCAGGCAAGTAACCCACTGAGGTCCACGGAACCCGCCCGTCCCACCGAGGGCAGGGAAGCGGCCGGCTGCTTCGGGCAGACACCCAGCCCTGGGAGCCGGGGGTGGGGGTAGGGGAGGGCACCCTCCTGCGCCTTGGGGGCGTCGCTCGGAGTCGGAATCCACTGGATCACACAGGGTTCGGTCCGTCTGGCAGCCTGCGAGGAGCCCCGTCAGAAATGGAATGCTGTCATCCGCCAGCCCAGCTCCCAAGTGCCGGTTGTCAGGCTGTCTGTCTGTCTGTCTGTCTGCAGCCACGTGCAGGCGGCCTCTCCTCGGGACAGTTGTCCAGCGGTGGGGAGCAGGCGGAGCGCCGGGAGGGTCTCTGCCCAACTGGGTCTACATCTCTCTGCGGCGGCGGCACCTAAGCCAGCAGAGTCAGGGAAGGAACGCGAATTCTTTCTTTTTTAATCACTCTGCCAGGGCTTCATTCAGAAAAGGAAAAAATGAGAATTATCAAAAAAGAAAGAAAGCCACACGCACGCACTGCCTCCCGGCGGGGCTCCCTCCCTCTGCTCCCGCGGCGGCCGGTGGGAGCGTCTCCGAAGTCCGCCTCCTGCACGGACTTGCCAAACAGTTTGATTCACCTTTCACCTTCCTAATTAAAAACAAGAAGTGCCATTCCCTCCAGGAGTTGCGCGATCCACCCAGCAGGGATGCCGCTCTGTCAGCGCCCCTGTTTACAGGCAAAGTTCAGGCGGGTGGAGCTGCCGCAGGAGGAGGAGGAGGAGGAGGAGGGGGAAGGAGTCGCTGGTCCACTGGCCGGTCGGACGCTCCAGTCCTAGCGCCAGGCGCTGCCCGCCGGGAGGGGAGTCCCGGGGCGCCAGGCGGGAGGGGGGAGGGGGGTCTGGGAGGAGGGAGGACACACAATAGGCTGATTATTGAAGAGCAACTAACAGGCCAGCCTGGGACGTCAAGAAAGCCTTTCCAATGCTACTCACCAAGATTCATCCTTGAATAAACATACATTCATTTCAAAGACCGTCTATTCAGCACCATCTAGACTGGGTTTCTCCCCCCACCCCCACCCCCGGTGTCTCCATATAGACTTTTTTTTTCCACATTGAAGGCTTTTTTGGGGGGTATGGATTAACTCTCCACACATTATTTTCCACTCCTGCATGAAAAGTCGGTGTGAAGGTTGACGGAGATGGTTCCCCAGGTGTATTAGAAAGAACAGATTCTTTTCCTGAGGCTAGGCAAAAGCAAAGCCTCCTTTCTAAAGGCAAGTGGGAAACTGTACCTCAAAGCTTAAGAATAATTAAATATTTGAAGCAACTACCCCCCTCTCCCTCCCCTTGAGGTAACTATAGCAAAGTTTGAGAGCCTGCAGGACCAGGTCCTGGTAAAACTGGTATTCGAAGACTTGATGTGAAAATACCTCAGGACTCAACTGCTAGGCACTTTCAGAGTTTATTTTCCACGTCATTGTGTTTGTGTAAATAAGCTTAGCACAATAGGTCAACTTTATCAATCTACTTCCAATCAATCTCCAAAACTAAACCAAACACTCTGTAGCTGTTGGCATGGAAATGAGTATTATTCTAAGATACCAATACACTTGAGGAGCTATTTGAAAAGGTAAGACTTGAGAGTTAAGTGGTAAACAAATGAGCTCAAGTACAACTGCAACTTTTTCTTGCCCTGTGGCTTAAATCATAAGGACTATAAGGACACGTTTTGTGAAGCATGCTTCCCCTTTTAAAGCACATATTTATAACAGCAACCAAAAAACAAAGAAAGAGGCCACTTTGTATTACACACACGCACATGTACAGCCAGGCATTCTCTGCCCATTTTCCTAAGCATGATATGTTCTTGCAGGAGCAGAGTAGACTTAGCAAAATGTAAATGTCACTGGGTATCATAAATAATTAGATTTCCAAAGTCTACAAAAGATAATCATTGCTAACCATTATTTAACACTAAAGCAGCATGAAGTATGTAGAGGCTTTTAATCTGGGGTGGTCTCTGTAGGCTCTTACATATTTTAAAACCTGTGTGACGAGCTGTCACTTTAAAAGCTGCTCTGAATGTGATATCCTCTACCCTTGATTCTTCTTTGACTTTCTTCTCAAATTGAAGTAACTAGAAGTATATGAAGCAACCACAACTTTGCTATGTGCTATCTAATAGCAGAATAAGCCACAAAGTAAAAATGGTGTAGGCAACGTACAGCTACTCTCATACACCTGAAATTCTACCTGTCTTGATTGTTAAAGGCCTGTCCTAAAAGAATCAGAGAATTGAAGCTTTGCATCAGAAGCTGCTCAATGGCAATGGATGAAGATAGTGCACTAATTTCTTTAGGACATTGACATCACGCTAGTGAATGTGGTTGGGATAAGTATTTTGAATTCCAGCCCCATACAATATGAATGCATGTTGTTCTTCCGTTTGACACATCAGCTTTCCAGTTAGTATAGGGCAAGTGGAAAAGAACAAGCCAGAATAAGGGGTTTAACCTTCATTAGCAATGTTATTGCTTAGTTCTTGTAACCCGTGGGTTTGTCCTCTTGCCTTTCACTGTAGCAAACAACAAACATAAATGATGCCCCCCCCCAATTTCTATTAAAAAAAAGCTGTTCAGGACTACTCATAGCCTCAAGTACCCCATATGGCTTTAACCACTATCATTCGAATGAAGATTATTTTATATTGAAATAATAATTTATCTCAACATTTTAAACAAGAGGAATTGTTGTTTAAAGAAGGATCCAAAGTAAACCCTCGCCTGCTGTCAAGTCTGTTTCCACTGTATGTGGAGGGGGGGGGGGCGGTGAAGAGGATATGGTGGGGGATAGTCCAAGGATGTAATTCTGTGAGAATAGCAAAACCTCAGTTTTCTTTTGGGGAATGGTTGGTGGGTTTGAACTCCTGACCTTAAAACTAGGAAATCCACGATAATGAAATCCACTATACCGCCAGGACCTCTTACCTCAGATGCACTAAAAAAAAATACACTAAACTCACTATCACTGGTCAATACTAACTCAGAGAATCCTATGTTTATCAGACAAATGTATAAACATGACTCCTTTTTGTTTGTTTGTTTGTTTGAGTGAAAGCAGTCTCCAGAGTCAATAACTACAAACAAGTCAGGGCAAGTATTAGAAACAAAACAACATAGGTTGTCATCCTACTGCAGGGACATCTTTAGAGACTCTAGGAAGTCTCAGAATGGGTGTGGGGTGGGACGGATTGGGGGTAAGGGGGTGGAGGTGGGGTTTCTTCCCACCAATGATAAATGAAAAGCTTTAGTGTAGTGGATTAATTCATGCTGGGCTGGCAACTATACCACACAAAGTTATTGTATAGGAATTGATTTGAGAGGGCTCAGGTTGCCAGTCTAGATGAAAACATAGGTAACCAAGTAAAAAATTAAATAACAATACTGAAAGCAATGCTTGCAAAGTCGACTTATTCGAAAAGCTCCTTCCTCTGCCGGGAGACTGGCACCAATGCATGAAGAGCAAGTGCAGCGCAGTAGTGAGGAGAAAGAGGAATAGAGATCAAAGGTCAGCACTGCCACACGTCTCCACGGTAGGTTTTGCCACTGGTTGTGTGATTTTGAACAGAGTAACTAGCCCCCGGAACCAGGCAAGAATGTGGAGGGCAACAAACTAATGTTGAAGCTAGTGGGTTACAGATACCACATTCCTGAGCCCACTCTGTGTTCCCATTTTGCCTAGAGAACAAGAATTGAGTCTCATACTGTCCCTTAGGCCAGTGTTGCCCCCATACATAAGTTAGACCGCCTGTTCCCCATTTTCATCACAAAGACACACTATCTGCAATTAATAAGTATGAATCGTATCACTTCCCAGGCTTGATATCTTCATGCACTTCTTATATTTTTAATACATGTGAAAAAACACATGAAAATATGCAAGTATATCTCTGTACCAGTTATCTTTATATGATAGAAGCTTTTACTCACTGATCTATTCAAAAATATCTCTTTTTTCTTTCCTTCCATGCGAGATCGAAGATGATGCTTCCTAATCCCTTGGCAGTTATGCGAAGTCATTTGACACTTCTGGCCAAACAAATGGGAGCAGGGGTGATGTGGGTCTCTTCTAGCCTAAGGTAATAAAAGGCTTCTAGACTCTTCTTCTGTGGCTCTCAAGTCCTCTCTCAAGTGAAAAAGGGGGGCTTGCACTGAAGTGGTGAAACCACAGAGTGAAGCCTCTTTGCTTGATGGACCCCCCACATGAGGACAGTGGCCCTGGAAAGTTTCCCGGCCTCACAGCAGATTTTATTTGAGCAGAAACTAAACAAAGATTCTGTGAAACTACCTGATCTATTTGTTATCATGGCATAGCATAATCCCTTTTGATTAGATACACAATGTCCACCCCCCTACTTAGGGAAAGGTCCTCTTGAACAACCTTAAAGCATGAAGTCACCCAGATTGTATTTTCTCCTATCAATCAAACCTGCTTCGGCTAGAGTAACTGTTGCAGTCCTGGAATGAACTAGATCCTCAGAGGATAGATAAGAAAGAGCTAAAATCAGTGGCTTTATCACTTCGAGATTGGGAATGGACACTTTTACAACTGAACATTGTACATGGGGTGATGTTAGAAGTGGAAGCCAAAAGGATTCCACATAATTTTGCACTTCCAGAACATTTTGACTTGACTATAATGAAGCTAAAAGGTAACACTTGCAAGGATAATGATCTTTTTTAGAAGTAAAGATAGAATTTCTCTCTGGCAGCCATGGCATTTCAGCTTTGATGAGCTCTCTTTTCCTCCTGCTGGTCCTGTTACTTCAACGGTCTCTGCTCTGGAGCATCTCAAGTGTCCTGCCTACTTGGCCTGCAATGATGACCGTAGCTCTGCAGGGTTACAGGCCAAGACTGCTGATGCTTCTGCAGATAAATCAGTTCAGACACCTGAAACAGAGAAGCTATGAGGAATTCAGAAGTCTGCAGTGAGCATGTGCCCCAGTCAGTGACTCCAAGAGTCAGGTAAAAGCAGGTAACTAAATAAATGATTTGGATGTTACCCAGAATAGCCCCAGAGGATGGTATCTTGTCAATAAATACCATCTGTAAGTCAATCCAGTCCCTGGAATGAAAGAGGTTTTTGTGTCCTTCTTTAGATGACTTATCATGCCCAAAATTAGCCCTTCCACCTTTTTTTGGATTAGTTATAGTTTACAAAGACTTGTAAAAATCAAAATGACTCTTAAAATTTAGTAAAATTTATTTCAGCAAAATTGACTTTATAACTATAGTCCCATCCCTTAGTGACATAGGGTTGCTGTCACAGAGAGGCTGAAAGTGAATGCTTTTAACAAACAAATTAATTCCTCTCTGAATAGTTTTCAGCTCAGACCTCAGGGTACTGACCCTAGTGAAAGACTTTCTCTGAAAGTTCTGGGATAAAGGGACTGAGGTGGGGGGCTAGAGGGGATAGCCTTGTCTTTTATTTATCTATTTATTTTTGGCATCACTTCCCTCTTATGGAAGTAGGAGGCCCAGCCTTGCTCTTGGAGAGCTGCTGCTGGATTTGAATCGTCAGCCCAGTGGGCCGCAGTCCCGCACTCAACTACTAGGCCACCAGGGCTCAGCCCATCCTTGTCTTTTAAGCTTGTTTTCTGGTCCCTCATAGACCTCTATGCTGCTTCGCAGTAATCTTTCCCATTTCTACTTCTTAGCTTGCTTGTGTGTAAGCACTGTGCCATCAGAGGCTTTCCTCCAGAGCACAGCCCGGCCTAGGACCCAGGGACCAGGCCTCAGAATCACCTTGCTGGCAATTGGTTTGAGCCACGGTGTTGCTACTGCTGCTGCTGGTAGGGGTCGCCCACTCACTTCTGCCTCACAGACTGGGTGCCCTCAGGTCACTTCTGGCCTCCCCTGTGTGCAACTGAACGCAATTGTGACGAAGTTCGAGCCCAACAACAGCCCTTGTGTCCTTCCTTGTGGCAGAGAGTCTGCTATTGCCTGACCCTCTACCACACATGATGACCTCCAGAAACTGGTCTCCCGGATTGTGTGCGCAAAGTCTCACCAGCTTTGCTTCTAAGGGACATTTAGGAAGCACTTCTTTCAAGATGGATGTGTTTATTGCAAAAACCTTGCCTAAACCATGAACAGAAGACATCAGTTTTGCTTCTGTCTGCATTATTCATTATCTTTATCATATATACGGCAATGAAAAATACCCCAGCATGGGTTGGATACACCTTAGTCCTTAAGGAAAAGTCTTTGCTTTGTCACATTTTTAAGAGATGTTTTGCAGCAAATTAACCCAACACAAATGTGGGTTGATTTCTTGACTGCTGTTTAGAGAGACATTGATTATGGGTCCAAATGAAATGAAATCCTTGGTAACATCAATACTTATCAATATCTGTTAATCATGAGCTCACTTAGTGGTTCAGTTGTGTTTTTAATTTTCTTTATATGGAGGTATGATCTAATCTGAACTGATGACCATAGTCTTTGATCTTCATCAGTAAATCGCTCATGCTCTTTGCACTTCCAGCAAGCGAGGTTGATTCATCTATGTCCAAGCTGCTGATAAGTCTCCCTCCACTCCTGAGTCCGAGTCCTGTTTTATATAGTCTAGGATTATTTTTCTGACATGCAATGTGAATACAATGCTGATGCACACCTTCCCTATTTAAAAGTATGTAGTGACCTCTTGTTTGATTCTTATGATACTCTTGGTCTATGCACAGATTCTGTATTAGCCTAATTAGGTGTTCTGAAATTCCCATTCTTCCCAATGGTATCCATGATTTCTTATGAGCCACACCACCAAATCTCTTTAACAGTCAATCAAACTCACAGCCCTCAGGTCAATTTCAACCCATAAAACTCTTTTAGGACAGAGTAGACTTGCCCCTGTGAGTTTCATCAGCTTTATCTCTTGACCAGAGTAGAAAGTCTTTCCTTTCTCTCAAGGAGTGGCTGGTAATTTCAAGCTGCTGATCTTGTGGTTTACAGATAATGAGTAATCTGCTATGCCACCAAGGACCCTGTAAAACCCAATAACTGGTTTTAATTTCCTTTATTAAAAAAATCAGTGATTTTCCCATGTCTTCTTTATGGTACAATGAGATTACATGCTTCAGTAAATCTGAAAACCCTTTAATTTGTCTTGAGATGTTTCCCAAGGTACACATAACCTCTTCCTTATGGACTGTACAAAATTCCTCTTTTTTTTAAAAAAAAAAGAGTCCCAATCAGTTACTTCAAATACTGTAACAAACTTTCAAACTATATTCTGATAGACTGCCTTCTATGTCTTGTTGTAACATACACTTTTGAATTATTGCTGGGCCCTGAGGATAAGTTGTTAGTAATGCATAACTAGTACCATTATCTTGTGATACTGGTTTGTGATATGTAACTATTAATGCTGTGTGCAATACCCAGCACTGTACTTCTTACCAGCTCTCTTTCTGGAGAACAAAATTTATGACTGCTTGTTTTTGGATTTTTCCACGTTATGTTATGATGCATTCATATGTAGTCTCATGTAAACCCTATGCAATATATATTATTTCCATTGTCACTTAACTGTATGGAAAATCTGGGACACAGATGTTAAGTAACTTGCCTGAGGTGAAATATTGGCAAGAAGCAGAAGCACCATTTCAAACGCAGACTCCAGGACCTGTGTTGCCAATGGCAGATTGTGGAGCAAACTCTTCAGTGTCTCAGATTAGCGTGTCTGGCTCCCCACATGACAGTGATTTGGCTAGTTGGTAAAACACTGGTCTATGATGGTTAAGTTTGACCACAGATCTCTTATTAACCAGGCACAACAATGAAGCTAAATCAAGTAGTTAAAATTATTAAAGAACAGATTCTAGGAAACTAAGAAAATATATCTTTTAAGTACAATTTTAAAGAAGTGTTTATTATTCTTTTTGGGAGGGGGGGGCTTCATTGCCCTCTGGTGGGAGTGGGAGGCTCAGCCTTGTACCTGGAGAGCTACTGATGGATTTGAACTGCCAAGCCAGTGGGCAGCAGTCCTGCACTCAACCACTATGCCACCGGAGCTCAGCCCAGAAATATTTATTATTCTTATTCCATATTCACCTACATACGTGCTTCAGAGTGTGAATAAAAAGTATTGCCACTAAGGTTCCAGTCCATACATGCTTGGGTTGATTCCAAATACCATGTGTTGAAGCATGTCTCTGTGATCTGTGGACACCTCATGATCCATCTATACCTCATGGATGCACTTGCTTCAGGCTCATGAAGCTGCCTTCACACCAAGGCCAATCTGAGGTGTGATCTATTGGACCTGGTACATGCAAAGCAGAGAGGTCCTCTCCTTAGAAGAATATGGTGCCTGGTTTCTATTCCCAAGGGAAAATTTTGATGTATTTTCTGAAGAGATATGGGACAAACTCTGTGGGGGACAGAGGAGAAGGTAGAGAGGAAGGAGACGGAGACTTAATTCGGGGTAAATACTAAGAAAAGTGAAGGCCGAATTGGTGAGAAATGGCCAGGGAAGTTGTGAGTGCGTGAGTGAGTGAATGAGTGAGTATACACACACAGCAAGGCTGTGCTGTGGAAATCTGCTTGGGAAACATCACCATCTTGGCCTCAATGCCCTACTCTTGCCTCTTCAGACTCTGATTGTGCCCCAACCTCAAACAACATTGAACAGGAACACAGCTTGAATCTCTTGGGAATAATATCAAAGCTCCCATGTTGAAGAGATGGACAATTGAAGATTGTCAAATTCTCTGGGGAAGGGTTAGGGAAAAGCACTACCTTTAGGAATAGAGACCTGGATGAAAAATATTCGGAGAAAAATAGCTTCACATTTCTGTTTTTTTTTTTTTTTTTTTGCTAATCAAGATTTCTGATTTTGTAGCGATAGTTTTGGACAAACCCTCCTATATGAAAAAGACATATGTTTTTCTAGTTATGGTTGCAAGAGGACGAAAACAAGAAAGGATTTAAAGGTAATAAATCACTTGCAAACAGTTACTAATGCTTATATTATTTTATCCAACGGTTTCAACATTTTCAAACAGCGTTACCACTAATGTACCTAAACTAAAGACAGCATTTTATACCCTGTCTACTTAAGGTGCAGACTTGGTATGGGGCTACTAATAAATGCCATAGCCTGCAGCAAGAAGTTCTCTGTTCACATGTTTTTATAATCTCATTCTCAATTTTTAAGACCACCCATACTTTTTTGTCTTCTTGGCAAGAAGTGACCTGACTTTTTCAAGTTTAGTTTCTTAATTGTTCACATTTTTTAAAAAAAAGGAAGACACAGAGAGAAGAAACAGGAAGAAAGAAAGGGGAAAGGCTGAGCCCCGGTGACATAGTGGTTGAGTGCGGGACGGCAGCCCACTGGGTTGGTGGTTCAAATCCAGCAGCAGCTCTCCAGGAGCAAGGTTGGGCCTCCTTCTCCCGTCAGAGGGCAGTGATGCCCCCCCAAAAAAAAGAAAGGGGAAAAGTGAAAGAAATGAAGACGGTAAAATGATAATTTGATGTAGTTGTTTTTAAATTTTTTCTCTTTATTTCAAGTCTTGAGTCCTCTTTTAATTTCTCTTTCATCTCCTTTCCCTTTATCATTTTTTAACCTTCAACTGTTGAAGCCAGTTTATTCAGTGTGTTATGTGCAAAACACTCTACAAATACTTAGAGGCTAACATGTCATTTCATTCTGTTAATTATTTAGATATTTTCCTTAATTATCCACTTTGCCTTGACAGAGAATGAATTACCAGAAGGTTAGCATAGCATCAATAGTGTCCCATTATGAAAAAAAATAGGAAGAATTTCGATAAAACCAGTAAAATTATACACTAGTCAGTTGGCAAGAAACAAAGTAAAAAACTTAAAGTATCTTGTAATATTTTATAGTATCTTCAATTGTCATCCAGTTGGCAGATGAATATAAAACTTTATATAATACATAAACCTGCCATCAGCTAAATGAATATACCTGTTTTATATTAGAATAAATGGAAACTAACTTTAGAGTTGTGAAGACTCTGACAGAAAATAAGTGTATTCAAAATAAATTATATTTTGGCTTTTAAAGTGAAATTTAGAGTTCAAAGGAATCACAATGACCAAAGAAAAAACTTGGCAGAAGTCCTACAAAGACTTTTCCCCCAGGGACTTCCTTTTCTTAACTTTCCAAATAGCCTACTATGGAAGAGCAGAAACAATAGGGGAGGGAGGAGGCGGTGGTGTATCGGGGATGGAGGAAAGTATATTATGTAGAACTCGTTGGTGAGATTCCAAAGACATAAACTCTAAACGCATCATTTCATGTCACCTCATATTTAGCTTTACTATAATTTCCACAAACATTCTGGCAAAGCTATGATTATGTGTGAGCCACGTTTTAGATAAAGTGGGTTTTCAGGTATAGTGTGGTGTCACTTTTACTTGGGTCTGGCATTGTACTGTGATGGTGTTCTTGATGCAATATGAGTGGTGGTGGTTGTGCAATACCAGGTAGTTCCGATGTATTAGGCACCAGTATGTCACACTAGCACCATGTGGAGGCCAGGACTGGTATTACAAATCCTCTCTTGTCAAAATCATGGTCCATGAACACAATTTGTGTGAGAGTGTGTATATTTTCATCAATGTTAATGAGCCATTTAAATGCTGAGTGTAGCCATATTTCATGGCTAATATAATATAATGGGTATTGCTAATTTGGAGACCCCAAACAGTCAGATGTTATAGCCACTCTCTGGTTTTGTACTTACAGGACCTGTAGAACTGCCCTCCACTGCCCCCCATTCTGCCCCCCATCCAGGCCCAATTTAAAGTTTAAAATCTTGATGGAAGCTGGTTGACACATATTTCTCCCAGAGTGGCTGGTAGATTTCAAAAAACAACTTTTCTATTAGCAATTGCGTATTTAACCCCCCCCTCCCCAGTACTGCTAATTTGGGGGACCTAAAACTATTTTTCACTTCTAGGGTTAATGAGAAGCTGCTATTTGACTTTAGTACATACTACCATCTGGTGAAAAACTCCAGTGGCTTAATCACTATGGCGGTCATGAATTTGTGCTCTCAATTTCATGATTGGGATGCCGGATGGAATAGTCATGGCTACTCATTGTGTGGGCATGGCTTTCTCTTCAGAATTCTGGGAAGTCTCAGGGTATTTCCCAATTGGAGAAGAGAGACTTGGCTCTCAGTTTCCGAGATGACAATTTCCTGAAAAGATGAGATGACAGCATGCTTATTGATCCTGATTCCTGAAGAATGGAGGAGCAGGAGGAGAAGCCACATGGGCTTGCCCTGATGGAACTAGACCTCTGGGGCTGGAGAAGCCACAGAGTGACGCCTGCCAGCACTGAGGATGCTTCCACCACTAATGGACACTACTGATGGACTCTGAGCCCTGGAAAAGAGGAGCCCTGCCAATGCCGAGATGCCTCTACCCCAGCTGGATACACAAGACTCTGCACCCACTGGCCTGTGACTTTGTGAGTCGGAAGGAGACTTTATAGACTGGTATCAGACATATGGGTGAATATTGGACTTATGACCTTGGGCTGGACTGGGTTAGGATGTTTTCTCAATGTTCCATTTCTCTTGTATATAAAAACCTTTCCCTTATAACCATATGCATGTCTATGAATTTGGTTCTTTAGTCTACCCGGACTAACACAATCAACAGTAACCATAAGTCAACCGTTTAAAACTCCCCACTCCTCCAAGGGAAAACAGTGAAACTTTCTGCTCTGCAAAGTTCTGCAGCCTCAGGAACACACGGGGGCAGTCCTACTTTGTCCTATCAGGTCATTAATAGTTTGAGTCAACTCAATGGCAATAAAGTGATCTGATAGGAACCTCTACAACTGCATACATCTGCACAAACAGGTCCTATCCCACCAAGTTCAGGACTAGAGAACCTTTGGGACATATGTGTCCCTCTAATGGTATTAAAAAAAATCTGAAAAAATATTTTTTCCACTTTGTTAAAAATGCCTCCCATGACTGGAGACACATAGTTTTAATGAAAAAAATTTAAAGCAGATACTAATTTAATGTATAGACTTATGGGGAATTAGGCTTAAGTGTTACTTGTTAAATATTGAAAATTTAAGAACATCACCACTTCTGATCAGAGAACATAGCTTAAAAAAAACTTAGCGTTTAAAAAATATGAATGCATTTGTGGCTGAAGCAAAGGTTATCCATTGTTTATTATGGCACACACAGTTGAATTACTTTGCATAGTTAAAAAAAACCCAAATAAATAACAACAGAAAAACAAAAGTAAGCATCATTCTCTGCCAACGGTTCTCAACCTTTGGGTCACGATCTTTTGGGGGGTCAAATGACACTTTCACAGTGGTCACCCAATTCATTGCAGAAGCAAAATGACAGTTGTGAAGAAGCAACAAAGTAATTTTATGATTGGAGGTCACCACAACATGAGGAACTGTATGAAAGGTTGAAAACCACCGTTCTTTGAGCCAAGAACCATCTGACAAGAGCAATGTTATGCTTTGTTCCGTGTCCTCTTCTGAAATCTGGCCTGAACATCTGGCAGTTCCCTGCCAATGTACCACCATAATTGTTGTTGGATGATCTTCCACAAGGTTTTACTTATGCACCCTATCAATACTACTGTTCGATAGTTTGAGCATGCTGTCAGGTCACCTTTACTGGAATGGGAGAGGGTCATAAGGATCTTCAGGGGAGCTTTGAAGAATGGAAGTGACTGGATGTCACGAGGTTTGGCTTCGGGATCAAAGAGGAAGCAGCAACCATTGTGTAGCATATGCTGTTTGCTTATCTGCTGATTTACCTTATTGGCTTGAGGCAGTGCTCATTTCTGCAACAGCTCTACTTTCTCAGGAATCTCTTCCAGTTCCTTATCTTAGAAAAGGTGAATGTGCTTAACTCTGTGTCTAAAGGCTCTGGCTCCTGCAAATCATCCACAGCACCCATGTCACCGCAAGGAGTTTCAGTTGATACAGTTTCAGTTGATTCCAGCAGAGTGCCAGTTGATTCTTGGGGATTCCAATTTTTATCCTTTTCTTCCAGCTGCCTGTTCCGCGTACATCAGACTTCAGCTTCCTCTACAAATACAGCAGCCTTTCAGAGGCTGTTCAGCCATCTTCAAGAAATCCATGTCAATCCATATTTCTGTCTTTTTGATTGAACCCTGACTGATATGCCCTCAGTAATACCATCCATGAGTCCCTCAGTGACACAGATGCTGGAACACATTCAGTTGTTTGCTTGGCGTTTAGAGTTTTGAGTCTACACAAAGGTACCTTGAAGGGAAAACTCATTGACATATATTTGTGGCTATCAAGTCTGTTCTATTTCATAAATGGCCGGTGTGTTTAAGAGTAGAAAATTCACCATAAGATTTTGTTGTTTTTGCTGCTGCTGCTGTTGTTTTGTCTGTAAGCTCTACAGAGAGGAACCCTGGCAGTGCAGTGTTAAGTGCTGCACGACTTAAAAGGTGGGTGGTTCAAACCCACCAGTTTCTTTACAAGAAAGATGCGGCAATCGACCCACCCCCAATCCTGCAATATCAGTAATAATACACAATAATCTGCGAGGCACCTAGGCAGACAGGAAAGGTGAACATATTGGGTAGATGAATGGGATATCATCATGCCTACATATAGGTTTGCAAAGGATATTTCAACATGTGTATTTGCATATTTGCATATAAATATATCCATGTATATAGTTGAACCAGTACAAGGGAGCAAAGGTATGAAACTTTCTCAGTCATAACCAAACACTTTGTGGAAATAAATCTATGAGGATGCGAGATTGAAGACCACAGTTTTGGGCACAGTGAAATCCACTTGAGTAACATAGTTCACAAAGACAATGCTCCACATCATTGTTTTCCAATGGAGGTAATAATGCAGTCACTGCGAGATGCCAAGATCCATGAGGGTCAAGAGCTGGAAAACAGGCCTACACTTTGTCCTATGAGTTCATAAAAGTCAAGTCAATTCCAAATCATAGTGCCCCTGTAGGAAAGAATAGAACTGCTTTTTGTGTGCTTCCAAGATTGTACCTCCAAGGCTCAAATTTTAATTGTCAGGAGGGTACAGTTTTTGTTTTTGTTTCCTCCCTGAAAAGGGGGTTTAAATAAGCCCCTATAAGTTTGGGGACCTATGATTGGCACACTACTGTGGGAAGTAGTTATTGGGGTCTTAAAAGCTAGTGATTAGTATCTAAGATCCAACTAGTGGTTTCTGCCCACCAGGAAGACAGAAGAATAAAGGAAATCAAAGATTTAAGAAAAGACTAAGTTCCAGGATTAATGGAGCACACAGCAACAGCCTCTGCCACCCAGCAGTGAGAAGTACACCGCAGTTCTCTTGCACCGCAGAGAATCGCCCTTGGGTGTTTCAGAGACTGTAAATTTACAGAATGAGGAAAGCCTGCTCTTTCTCCCTTGGATGGATGTTGTTTTCAAAGTAGGCCTTATGGTTCACAACTGTGGTAGTTACATAATTTCATGTCACCTAGAGATATATGAAAGTGTAGGGGTGGAGTCTAGCTTGTCAATCAGGTCACAGCCTGATGATGCCTCCTTGTGGGCATGGTCTTCATATAAGGAGGGTCCTGGGAACTTGCCCCGCCCCCCTCTGCCCTCACTTTCCTGACACTCTGAAACTTGCCAAACCCTGGAGATGTGTCCACCATGACTGAGTCCATAAGACATTGCCTATGATATCATAGGCCCATGTTTATCCTATATTCTGCACCACTGCATATGGCCCAATGAATTGGAAGAGGGACTTATGGGCTAGTATTGGACTTTTGGACTCGAGTTGGGGTCTTTTCTCGATTTATAACTTCTTCTGGCTACAAAGATCTTTCTTACACATATATGAGTGTGACTGGATTGGTTACTCTGGTCAATCCAGCCTAACACAGCAGCTCAACACATGACCCTAGGGCATCAGGACTCCACCAGACCCACAAGTGATACGATAAATATCTAGATGGCCTTTGGGAGAAAGAAAAGGTTCTCCACCCTTCCTCTAGACCTGTGGTTCTCAACCTTCCTAAGGCTACGACCCTTTAATACAGCTCCTCATGTTGTGGTGACCTCTAACCATACAATTATTTTCGTTGCCACTTCATAGATGTAATTTTGCTACTGTTATGAATTGGGAGAAAGGTTGTTTGATGCCCAAAGCGGTTGCATCCGACAGGTTGAGGACCGCTGCCCTAGATGAATACTTTGAATTGCCATCTAGACATCCCCACTTGGATGTTTAATGTGTTGAACAAGTTAAAACAGAATTTTTGGAGCTTTTCCTCCCTATCTGTGAATCTACGTCTCTCTTCCCTGTGAATGAGACAATTTACCCATCCCCTCTCATGCTTTTCTGGTTATCAATAAAGGCCATGTCTTTACCCTTCTGTATGAAGTCCATCTTTACCTGCACCTTTGATATGTCTTTAACCATATCCATCATCTTCTTTGCCCCTCACTTCCCTCCAGTTACACTGACCTCCTGTATAACCCTCCATCAGCGGAAGCACTTATCCACTTCAGGGCTTCATACTTGCCTTTTCCCTCAGCCTGGAAAACTTATCCCTCAGGGTTTCATAATTTACATCATATTAATTCCATGAATGTTTAGTATGAATTAAAAAATGAAGACACAATCACTAAGAAAATAAAATTTTAAATACAGTTAACTATAATTTATAATACTAAATGCTAGTGTCATATTTCAGCTACCTACTAATAGCTATAGTGATATTTTTGAATGGGATATATCTTTTAGGCCAAAATGTATAATATTTTAAGAAACATATTTTTGATATGATTTTAATACATGACTGAAGGTTCTTGATCAAAATATTTAGCTTATACTAAGCATTATTTTATAACACCTATAGAAGAGAGAAAGCACTAATCAGTAGTAGTAAGCTTAGGTAGAGTGTTTTAATATTAAAATAACCATGTCCAAGTATTTAGATTAAGCTTACATATGATATTTATTTTGCTAATAAATCATTTGCATGAAGATCTATAAAACTTTTAATTCTTTTTTATTTCCACCATGTGTGCAATGGGTTATAATTTTTTTCTTTAGGGTTATATTTTATCATATACTTCTATAAACAACATTATAATGATCACAATTGATTTTTTTAGGATTTAGTAATTTGGTTCACATTTCATTGCTAATATTCCATAATTGTAGATGCATTGCTATAGATGTAGAATGTCTCTGTCAAAGACAAGGACACTAGGTAACCCTATATCTCTCAATTGACTCTACTGAAAGGAATAACCTTTGCAGAAAGACAATACAGCCTCTCAGAAAGACAGCTACTATCTTGTAATTAATTTAAGAATAGTTTTAAGCATATTATCAACAAGGTCTGAATTTTAAGGCATATAAAATTCATTTGGAAACTATGCTGAATAATTAAATATGCAGGCAAGAATATTTTCTAAAAATATTTATTAAGAGAAATTTGACTTATTTAAAAAATAAAACAAAAATTTCTTCCTTTTTTGAATTTATTTCTTTGTAAAGATTATTTTTTTCAAAAGAAACTTAAAATATTGCTTACCTATTTAAGTAATGATATTTTGGGAAAATTTATATTAAGTGGTTGGATGATATCCAATGATATTAAATGACTGTTTACTCATCTTACTGTGCAGTAAACCCTTACTGAGGAAAGAATGAAAATATTCAAATATTTCTGATTAAAATTAGGCTGTTTTATTATTATCAGAAATGAATAATCATTAAGAAACTCTTGAGATAACAGACATGCTCATCCTCATAACTGATATTTCTGCAGGAAATATGCCCAACTATGTTGTACAATTTAAATATGTCCATTATACTTCCATTAGACCTTTATAAACTCACTAGATGTAAATTAACAATTAAAAAGTACATACTTTTTGTCTTAATTTTTTTAGAATTATAGTCATTTATAGTAGGCTTAGTAGAGAGAAATTTAGAAAATAAAATCATGTTAAATCACACTTTGTCTTAAATTCAAGATGATGATTTGAAAGTGTATTTGAAAGGAATACATACCCCTAATATAGCCCATATTTGGTTTAAAAATTAACCTTCCCTTCCTTTCTGGAGGCACCCCAATCCAAAGGCTTTCTGTTCTTCCCTTCAACACAGGATTCTAACTTTCCACCACCCTGATGCAGATGGACAGAGAGCAGCCACAAAACTACATCGGGATGTTCCAGATCCATTCTGCTTATAGTCTCCCTTTCTGCTATTCTGAAGTCTACACCATTTGAACTAACCATTCTTCCAGCTGTCCTGCCTGGAGAGAGATTACTAGACAGCAGCCATCATCTCTTTTACTCGTAGTGATTCTATTTACATCTGATCAAAAGATTTCCCTGTCTTACACCACCCTTCTGATCAGCTGAAAGCCTCCTTCAACCTGATTGATCTTCTATGTCACCAAACATGATGGTCTCCTCTGGCAGCTGATCTTTCCTGATAATGAGTCCAAAGCAAGCCAGTTGGACAATGAGTGTTCTGTTGTGATTCATGGGATTTTCCTTGGCTGATTTCTGGAAGTAGATCACAGACCTTTCCCCCTAATCTGTCGGATGTTCTGCAAGGGATGAAATGGCTCAGACTTTAAACAAATGTGGTATAGTTTCCACCATCGCAACAGCAGAGATAAATTCCACCAAAGTAGTGCATTCATTCTACCACAGTAGGGCAAACTGACAGAAGTTGAAAATGCTACCTATAAGCACCTTTATGATCCTCCACTGTTGTCATGAAAGACTTTGGCTATTTTCTCATGTCATTTTAAATTATATCTATATGCATTCTAATGTCTGACTTACCCAACAACATTTGCAAATCTTGAACAATCCCGTTACCAATGTTTAACTTCCCCATAATATGTGCTCTTGTGGTGGCCACTCGGACATTATCACATAGGATCTCTGCTTCCAAAATCATTAATTTGCTTAGGTCTTTTGGTGACACAGTGGTTGCGTGCTCAGCTGCCGATGGAAATGTTGTTCATCTGAACCCATTCAGCTCTGCTTCATGAAGAAAGACTGGCAATATCCTCTTATAAATATGATAGTCAAAAAGCCCTGCGGGACAATTATATTTCATGGGACCACTTTCCCTCGAAAACAGTTTAATGGGATCCCACAGGCACTCCCAGCTTCACTTCTCAATCAATTTCTAAATTGCCACACACCATAACCAATCCATTGCCATCCAGTTGACACTACAGGGCAAAACAGCCCTACAGGACAGGGTCAAAGTGCATCTGGGAGTTTCCGAGGCTATAAATGGTGGCCAGAGCAGACATTTCACTCCTTCTCCTTCAGGGCTGGAGCTTTCACACTGCTGGCCTGGCAGATGACAGCCCCAGGCGTACCTTAGCCTTTGTCCATCAGAGAGTGTGTGTTACAAGTATTTAGCTCTGCTTTTACAGTGGGAAGTATCTATTGATAGTACATAGAGGCATGTATATGTGTGTATACATACATATATATGCACAAAACCTGCACATACATACAGAAAAAAAGAGAAACATTGAAGGTCGAAATTTTTATAATTTTCATGTGTCACAAAAGTCTTATTCATATTTTTATATTTTCAATCATTACATTTTATAAAGCTTTTATAGCTTCATGTTATACAAAACAGGTAATGGACCAGATATGTGCTGCTTGTGGTACTTGGCAATACCTATCTTAGTTCATCAGAATCTTTATCTTAGTCCCCTTTTGGTTTTCTTATAATCAATCAGCCCTTCCTTTCTTTACTTCCTTCCTAGGCCTGCTGAGAGTCTAAGATTCCTCTGTTTGAATCATGTTTTTTGTTTGTTTGTTTTTTGTTTTTTGGGCATCACTGCCTCTGGTGTTCATGGGCACTACCCAGTGCTGCTCCTGAGAGCTGCTGCTGGATTTGAACTGTCAAGCCCACGGGCTGAAGTCCCACACTCAACCAGTTATGCCATGAGGGCTCAGCCCCACAATTATGTTTTTTCCAACAGTACAAACCCTGTAATCCCTCTTCTGTACTTCAGTTATTGCAAGATACCCCCAGTACACTTACTTTGTCCGTGACTAAACCCACAGTCTAGTCTGCAGAGAGCTATGGCTATTTATTAAATTGTTCTTCATTTTTCTACTTTCATTGACAAAGTTAAACAACTTCTTAAAAATCTAAACAAATAAATATACAGAAAATCAGAGCATATGACTCACATATCCATATTACCATGATCTATAAACATTTCCCTCCATTCATTTAAAGATTTAATATTTTAAAATACTTATTTTAATTAAAGCTGCAGGTGAAGATTCTCTCTGGGTATTACAAAATTATCAAAAACTTCTCTGCGTCCAACTTAGAAATATTGAACACAACAACCATGATTCCTAGATGTGTGTATGATGTACCTGTTGGTACTTATCTGACGCTACATACAATGCCAGGTTTTTGCTGGGTGGTTTCAAGTCACATGGTATCCCTATGTTCAGTAGAGTGAAAACCTGCTGGGTCTTAAACCATTTCATGATTGTTCCTAGGTTTGAGTCTATTCCTCCAGCTGTTATGGCAGTTCAACTCATCAACAGACTTCCTTTTCATGGACCCTCTAATTTCTAACCAGAATGTATATCAGGACTTTTCCCTCTTACTAGTATGTCCAAAATATGTGAAACAAAGCCTTACCATACTCCCTTCTAAGGAACATTCTCATTGTTTTGTTTCTAAGACAGATTTGCTTTTCCTCTAACAGTCCATGATATATTCAACATTTTCCACCAATACTATAATATAAAGGCTTGAGTCCTTTTTCTGTCTTCTTATTCATTGTCCAGCTTTAGCATCCATATGATGCCATTGAAATACCATAACTTGGGCCAGACACACTTTAGCCTTCAAAGTAATCTCATTGACTTCTTGACATTTTATATATTTTTAATTTTGCAGATTTGCCCAATGTAATGTATAATTATTGATATTCATGATAACCTCAAAATTTTCACATTCTGTTGGATTACCCTTCTTTGGAATGGGTACAAATGCAGGCTTCCTTGGTTGGGTGTGTATCTGGCTTCTAAATCTTTGTGTCATAGGCAAGTTAGCACTGCCAGTGTTGTATCTGTTTCCTAAAGCATTTCAGTTGATGTTTTATTGCTTCCTAGAGTCTTGTTTGTCTCCAACCTTTAGTACAGCTTCTTCTATCAACATGATCACCTCTTGATCATATACTGTTACCTGAAATAACTGAATATCTACCAAACCTTTTGGTACAATCACTGTGTATATTTTTTCGTCTTTTTAAATTCTTCCTGCATCATTTGATATTTTCCCCCACTGGATCTTTTAACATTTGCAGCACAAAATTGGTGACTTAAAACATACACAGGGTTGAGCCTGGTGGCATAGTGGTTGTGTGCAGGAATGCAGCCCACAAGGTTGGCGGATCAAATCCAGCGGCAGCTCTCCAGGAGCAAGGCTGGGCTTTCTACTCCCACTAGGGCAGTGATGCCCTCCCCCCCCAAAAAAAACATACACAATTATTATCTCAAAGCTACTGTGGGTTAGAATTCAAGAATGGATTAGCTCATTCACGCTCAAGGAAGGTGGGGAAAGTTTTGATGAAATACTTATAAATGTTCGAAACAAAAACAGAACAACTTCACTGCTATTGGGTTAATTCAGTCTCCCAGGCATCTGATATAGGATTTTTGAGACTGAAATCTTTTTAAGAGCAGACATTCTCATGGATCTCTCTGTAGGGGCTCGGGGGTTTGAACTACCAACCTTAGCAGGCTGTGTGAGTCTGGGTAGACTAATGAAACAAATTCATAGGTACTTGTATGTGTATTTGAGAGAATTTTCTATACAAGAGCAATTGAACATTGAGAAAATAGCCCAACCCAGTCTAGATAAGTCCATAAGGCTGATATTAGCCCATAGGTCTGATACCAACATATCAGTCATCTTCTGACTCATGAAGCACATGCAATGACACCGAATGCAGGAAGATCATAGACTAGTGGGTGGGAAGTCTTGTGGATTCATTGGTATTGTAAGCATCTCAGTGCTGACGGGGTCTCCATGTGGTTCCTTCAGCTCCAAAACTCTGACTGCCATCAACCTCTCTCCATTTGTCTTCTCAACAGGGAAGTCATGTAGAGAGTGACGAGAGAGAGAGAGAGAGAGAGAGAGAGAGAGAGAATGAGAGAGAGTCTTCTGCCTCCAGGGAGGATACCAAAGTTTCCAGAATCCTCAAGAGAAGAATATGTCCACACAGAGATCTCATTGGCTAGATCTTAATTGACTGGGCAGACTCCACAGCAATACTCTCAATCCTCAAATTGACACCAGATTATGTAACTACCATAAGAATTCAACTAACATTAATTATGCACTGGATTTTCTCCAACTTTGAAAAGCAAACAATGGACTTTTAAAATAATGCTTTGGTGTGTGTGTGTGTGTGTGTGTGTTATTTTGCTTTTCTTTTTACTGTGAACAAAATATGAAAGCACATCAGAATTGCAATGATTTTAACAAAGTTGTATCATTTTCTACCAAAAGCCAATACAAGTGAAACTGATTTTAGCATTTTATTACTAAAGTGAAGCCCTGGTGGTGGTGTAAAGTCTGCATTAGTACATAAGGTTGGCAGGTAAAGTCCACCAGCTATTTCACAGGAGAAAGATGAGGCTCTCTGCTCATGGAAAGATTTATAGCATTGGAAACCCTCTATAGGATCAGCATGAGTTGGAATTGACTTGATGGCGATGTGTTTAGGATTATTTAATATGCAATCATTGTCATAAAACTTCCTATTTATTTTGTTATTTTCAGTGTGGAAAGACCACATGACTGGCAGAGCTAAAAGACCTTTCTAACACTTTAACTGAGCAGGGTATGAACCATCATGCCAAGAGCTCATAGCTGGCAGAAGGGTGCTTATGAGCATCGCTGGGAGGAGGCTATTCTAATGGGAGAAAGGTATGCTGAGTGTTTCTGATTTAAATTACAGACCATGAAGTTCTGCAATAAATCTCATCATCACTTAAGAGAAACCATCTCTGAGGTTACCACTAAGGAAGGAGAGCCAAGATCGGAGGTCATTGTTAGGACTCAAGAACCCTAGGTTGAAACTCTTTGACCCAGAAGAAAGAAACTGTGATGCTATATGTGTGTAGGAGTGATAAGAAATTGTGATGCTATATGTGTGTAGGAGTGATAAGAAGCAGTGACAATGGAATAGTGACACCAGAGTCAACAGAACAAGCACAAGGCAGAGTTGGCTTGCTTCCTTACAGAGTGAGAAAGCTGAGTTTCTTTGGTTGGGTGTTTCCTAGGCACTCAGTTATGGATCAAAGTTTGCTAAACCACAGAGCTAGGACTAAATGCCTTGAGGCTAATGCTTATTGGTAGAGATGAGCTCTGTCAGCATTTATTGGAAGGGTGAATGGAACTCTGTAAATGTTGCCCGCGCATACAAAAGCTGAAAAGCTGCAGCCTTAGGAAGCCAAGATCCAGAGAAAGAGTTTTGGCCACAGGCACATTTGAGAGGAGGCTGTTTTGACTCAGTTTTGAGAATGGAGATGAAAACAAATGTGCAATTGTGCTTGACACAATAGATGCATGCATGGATTATGATAGGAGTTGTACGGGCCCGCAATAAAATGATTAAAAAAATAAAAGAAGAACTGCATCTTGAACATTCCTGATCATGAAATGCAATCTGTCGTTTCTCTGATAAACCCCATAATTTTGCATATTGTCTGTGAGTTTTATAACATTGCAAGAAATCACTGAGCCCAGAAGAAAAATAGAGTGTTGTGAGAGGGATGGTCAGTGTTAAAACTGGTAAAATGTTTGGAAGAGGGTGGGGGCATGTCTGACCCCTCACCTTATAGGAAATTGCCTGGCCAGGTGCTTATGAGGATGATGCTATCTCTTCTTCATGAAGTTAGTGGAGGTCAGATGCAGGCCCTTATGATTTTTTTATGTTATCTACAGTCTTAGGTTAATTAGCTTACTTCAGCTATTAAATTATACTTTGTTTCCAGATAAGGTCAAGCTCAAGAAAAATTGCATTCAAATTAAATAACTAAATAGCATTGATATAAACTTATGCACCTCTACCACCAATTGCAGGTATTTTAATTATCTTCTCTATCTTTTCTATAAATATAATTATGAACATAGTTAAAAAATGTTCTCCACTCATTTATTCATTCAACATTTAGAAGCACATGTCTATGGCTAGTATAATGATTAGCACTTAAAAAAATCTGTCATAGCCTTTAAGTCAGAATAACCTTGTTAATTATATGTTTATCAGGGTATACTGAGGTTTTTCTTTTCTGATATAGTTTAATCCTATAAACATATTAATATTATTTGATAACTTATTCCTACAAAGTCTATTAAATTAAATTATCAATTTAATGAATTTATCATTCTAAAGGACCAGACAACTCTTCATCAACTATCGGTGTCTGCTCTCACTCCTTTCGATACTCAGTACATTCTTTCGGAAGATCTGGTTTAAATTTCCACTAAACATGAGGCACCTGAATGGATAGCATAAGAAACTGATTATATTGTTTTCCTTTATAGAGTTTTATATTTTCTGGGAAATAAGCCAGAGTCTGATCTAACTCATCTCTACTTACTTCAGAGTACTTTACTGTATATTGCCTTGAAAAATATTTCACCCAAAATAATTTAGTACTTCTTCCTAAATAGTTTTTGTTCTTATTGAAAGATATGAATGAATTGATGCAGTCACTACAACCATGGGCTCAAACCCACAGCTGGGCTGGGCAGTATTGTTCCATTGTACGTGTCCCTGTGTGTGGAAACCCACTCAAGAACACGTAACAGAAACAGCATTTCTACAGAAACACCTATCAACCTTAGAAGCCTTTTAACTTCATGAGACTGCTTAAGAGCAAACACATAACAAAAGAACATTTCAGATATCTAAAAATATATATTTTATTCAATCTTTAATATCCTTTAATTGTGATAAAAATTTTTTTTTCTTGAAATGTTATTATTCTTCGTTTGACTTTCTTTTTAAAATTTTATTTATTTATTTTTTAATGATTTTATTGGGAGCTCTTAAGGCTCTTATGTCATTCAGTACATCATTTGTATCAAGCATATTTGTATACATGCTGCCATGTTCATTTCCAAATATTTTCTACTTGAGCCCTTGGTATAAGCTCCTCTTTTCCCTCCTTTTTTAAATAAATTTTTTATTGGGGACTCATACCACTCTTATCACGATCTATGCATACATCAATTGTATGCAGCCACATTTGCACATTTGTTGCCATCATCACTCTCAAAACATCCTCCCTCCACTTCGGCTCCCAGTAACAGTTCCCCTTGACTTTCTTTTCTCCCTCTCCTCCAGTGCTAAAATATGACTGATTAAAGAGTTTCAGTACAAGGATGGTTTCCAAATAGAGAGGCACTGTACTTTTTTTCCACTTTGGATAATTCAGGGTTGGCCTCCTGGGTTGATTCATAAGTCTAAAACAAGACAGATTTATATTTTGCTTCTTTTAAGACAAACGTCACTTCAGCAGATTTCAAAGGCACGTTAAATGACTACCTTGATAGCTTGGAGACAGAGGAGGTTCTCATAGCTCAGGAAATGGAAATAGCCAGACTGGATGAGGAGTGGTGACTCAGAATGAGTCACTGCGCGCGCGCGCGCGCACACACACACACACACACACACACACACACACAGTCCCCCATGGAAACGGCAAGCCTCGTGGGTGAAAGGGGATCCACTGGGGTACCTACCCCTATGTCTGGACTGGGCCAGAGGATTTATAGTTTTACTTCATTTTTGAACTGTCCTATCTCTTTTGTCATAATTTATGGGATTCTTCATTTACATCTCCAAAAAGTACTGTTGGCAAACATGAGTAATTGTAGAATAAATTAAGATATGCTCAGGAGACACTTGACACAGCATGATCCTACCAAAAATACTCAACTGTCTGTACTTCCCTTCAACCTGGGCATTTTGAGAGAAAGGCACATAAATCTAGAATCCCAGAGACAATGGCTCTACTGTGCTTGCAAGTGACTTGATGCTGCACTACTTCACTCCATACCTCCCGGTAAGAAAAACAGTGGATCACGGTGACCACAGTTTACTCTGGCTAGTGTCACTGGAAAACACCCTGCAAACTTGATCTTCAGGATTGTACTGCAATGACTCTGGGAGGAGATATTGTCATTGTCCCCACTTACTTATCCAGGTTCATGGTGCCGGCCATTGGTGAAGCCAAATAACCAACTCAAGACCCTTCATTCCAAAGCCCAAGCTCTTATAATCATGATGGTTAAAACAAATTATCATCCTTTTTTCCCCTCAAAGAAGTAAATTTTAAGAAATAGAAAGCAAGGAATTTCTAGAAAGGAACCCCTGAGTGGCATGAATAAGGAAGTACTTGAACACTTGTCAAAAGATTGATATTTTGAACCCATCTGAGGTATCTGACAAGATAGGAAAGGCAATCTGTTTCTAAAATATCACAGACTTCAAAACAGGGTGGAGTCGTGCCACTCTACACATCTGGGGTGAGCATCAGTTGGAATGGACTTGAAGGCAACAACAAAAGCAGCACACTGTGGAAAATTTAGAATTGCTTCTACAAGTGTATTTTGGGGCTGAGCCCCAGTGACATAGTGGTTGTGTGCAGGACTGCGGCCCACAGGGTTGGCAGTTCAAATCCAGCAGCAGTTCTCCAGGAGCAAGGCTGGGCCTCCTACTCCCACCGGGGCAGTGATGCCTACAAAAAACAAACAAACAAACAAACAAACAAACAAGTGTATTTTGCCCCCAAACTTCTACAGCTGCGGAGGTTCAACAGTGAATACTACAAATAATTGAATGGAGCTTACATCTCTCATGAGAGAGCAAAATGAAATAAGTGAGTAAAATAATTTATATTCTAATGAATCATAAGTACAAGAAGAAAAATTCAGTTAGTCAATAAAAACTGAGGAAGGCTAATGAAGCTACTGCCAACAGCATACAATATTGCAATAGCAATCACGACAATGATCTATCAATAGGGCCTCTGGTGGTCGTATTGGGTGAGCTATTGACAGCAATGTAAGTTGTTCAAACACACCACCAGTGCTGAGCCAGGAAGTTAATGCTGTGTGATCTCATAAATATTTACAACCCAAGAGACTCAAAATATGGCCACAAAGAGTTGCAATCAACTTGATGGCAGTGTATTGTAACAGAATATATGGGCATGCAAACTGATCAGATCAGGCCTGGGAAGGAGAATGGGAAATTTTATATATACATATTTGACTGAGTACATCTCTACCTATGTATATATTTACCTTGCAAATATTTCCATGAAAAAAGAAAGAAAAAAATGAAAGTATAGTGTGTTATGAAAATGAAGACAATTTCAATTTTGTGGCCGCTGTCTCCATGAGAAAGTGATAAACAGAGGTCTGAAGGCGATAAGAAAACAAGTCCTCCCCTCCTTTCCCTCAGTCCAATACACTGTCTAAGGTAACAACCTTCAAGGCAGATGGGAGAAGTTCAAACACCCTGAGACACCGGAATCTTTCCTTGGAGGAGAGTTGTGGAAGCTGGAGTCCGCCATATGGTTCTCATGCCCAAGCCTAACTCCCACCAAATGATTGGGTGGGATATGCAAATAGAGTGTGGGAAAATGGAACAGAGGGGATTTGTCAGTTTTTGTTACCTCGCTGATTGTGATGATGGGACATCTTGGGAGAACAGAGGAGGGAAACATGGAGGGTCTGGGAAGAGCATGTTCAAGATCTTTCTCTGAAGAGGCGTAGTCTCCTGAGACCAAATGCTGTTCAGTGGTGCAGCACCCAGACTAGGGAGTGTCTGGCCAAAGACTACAGAAGTGTGGGACAATGAGTGACAGGTGTGCTGACTTGCTAACCCACTGAGGCAAAAGCCAAGGAAACACATGATTCAGAGACTATGATCCAGACAGAGACTTGGCTGCCACATGGCTGAAAGGCTGAAAACTGGGGATAGACTTGCTGTTGGCTGAGGCGACCAATGACTGTATTTTACTGTGTGCTGCTGCTACCTTGTGCTAACCTATAGATTACCCTAATAAATCCCTTTACCTGACATTGTCTATGAGTTCTATGCGGCCATTGCCAGGACGTGCTCTACCCCACATGCAGAGCGATCTAGGAGCAACCGCTAGTATCAGAAGAGGTAAAGAAGGATCTGGTGTGGAATCTGTCTGGCCTCCAGCCCTAGGGAAGCCATAGAGCCTTGATCTGACCTTGACCTTTCTAATGCTGTAACCCTTTCCCACAGTTCCTCATGTGGTGGGAACCCCCCAACCATAAAAACATTTTCGTTACTACTTCATAACTGTCATTTTGTTACTCTTCTGAAATGTCTTGTAAATATCTGATATGCAGGATGTATTTTCATGGTTGCAAAGTAAACATAATGAATGTGTAGTGATTAATTGCAAAACAATAATTAATTATATATTGTGAAATATCTGTGGTTTTCGATGGTTTTAGGTAAACCCTGTGAAAGGGTCATTTGACCCCCAAAGGGATTGTGACCCACAGGTTGAGAATGGCTGCCATAGAAGAACACGTATGCTCACCTCTTTTGCCGTTTTATGGGAAAGAGATAATATGGCATGGGAGGGAGAGCTCCCTCTCTTGAGAACAGAAGCTGTGGGAAGTTTTTGAGCAGAAGAGCAATAGCAGATTGATGCTTTGAAATTAATTATTCTGGTCTTTAGTCTGACTTTTGTGTTGAGGCTAGAATAGGAGACCTATTAGAAAATTATTGCTTTAATTCAGGCAAGAGATGATGTTTATTTGGGTTCAACAGATCATATAGAAGGTGGGTAAAAATAGTGTGGCTTCTGGACATGGAAATGTTCAGATGTAATGTAGATAGAAATGGTAAGATTGTCTTAATATGGTACAAACTTACTAAGTAAACACACAAGGCAGAACTGATGAAGCTTTATTAACAAGAATCAGGACTGTGGTGACTGTGACAGAAACCGCAGAAGAAGAAGCAGAACATTATCTGAGATAGTGCCAGAAAACGAGCCTCTTGGTTCAGAAGGCCCGGCAAAAATGACTGAGGATAAACTGCTTTCTCGAGGAGAATCCACCACAATGATGTGAATGGAGGAAAATCCATGGGAGCAAAGCCTTCAGGATCTTCATTCCCAAAATGAGAAGAGACAGCTGTAAGAATTAGTTGGACCATATGAAGTATGAATAACTGGAAGTTGTAAAAACATGAAATGCAACACATAAAAATTGACACTCTATGCCCTAGTGAGCTGAAACTGATGGGTGTTGGAAATTTCACATGATGAAAACATGTGGTTTATTATGCTGGCAGTGAAACAATCAAGAGAAATAGCTTTCCATTCATGGTCAAAAGGACAGTTCAAGGTCTATCCTAAAGTAAGGTTCTGTATGGGATAGGACTACATAATACAGTTTGTGATGCGATTATATCTATTTGTATTCAAATAGATCCAAATCAATGCAACAACTATTCAAATATATGCAACCTCACCAAATGTAGGAGTTGGAGAACTCTCCTAATGTCCACAGTCTGAAATTGATCAAATATGTAATCAAGATGCATTCATAATTATTGGTGACTAGGATGCAAAATTTTTCCAACTACTGTTCTTTCTTCCATATTTGTAAAGAAGAAAGAACAATAGTTGAAAAATTTGGCCTAGATGATAAAAATGAGGCTTGAGATCGCATGTTTGATTTTGCAGGCCCAACAAATTTTTCATGGCAAATCGCTTTTTCCAACAATACAAAGGGTGACAATAATACACGTGTATTTCTTTAGATAGAATACACAGAAATCAGATTGACTCCATCTGTCGGAAGAGATGATGTAAAGGCTCACTATAAGGGGCTAAAAATCAGTCTAGTACCTAGTGTGGAACAGACCATCAATTCCTTATATGTAAGTCAGGAAAAAGCTGAAAAAAATCGAAGTAAATCCACTAGAATCAAAATGAACCCTTGAGTTTCTCCCACCTAAAATTTAAAGCCATCTCAAAAACAGATTTGCTACCTTATACAATAATAACAGAAGATCTGATTAACTGTGGTATGGGGTAAAACATCAAGCACAAAGAAACAATGGTCATTAAAAGAAGAAATAAAAAGAAAGAAAAGATTAGTGTAGAGGCCAGAAGGCATCTGAAACTTGTTCTCAATCATAGAACACTTGAAGCACATAGGAGAAAAGATGAAGTAAAAGATCTCAAGAGAAAATTTCAAATATCAGGTCAAGAAGACAAAGCAAAATCTTATAACTGAATATGCAAAGAGCTAGAATTAGAAAACCGAAAAGGAAAACCGTATTTAGTATAACTTAGATGGAAAGAATAGAGTTACTATATAGAAAAAAAACCAACAAAAAACAAGTCTGTATTCCACCATTTTGAAATTCAACCATTTCTAAAGGTAGGGTGTGAGCAGGAACTAATGGTAATAAAGAATGAAGTCCACGCTGCACTGAAAACATTTGCCAAAAGCAAAGCTCTATGAATTGATGGAGTTTTTATGAATTGGAATGTTTGAACAAGTTGATGAAGCACTGGAAGCATGCACTTATCAATGCCAGGAAAGTTGGAAGACAGCTACTTGGCCAACAGACTGGAAGAGATCCATATTTGTATGTCTTCCAAAGAAAGGTGTCCCAACAGATTGATAAAATTATAGAACAATATCATAATATCAGATGCAAGTAAAATTTTGCTGAAAATCATCCAATAATAGTTGCAGCAGTACTTTGACAAGGAATCTTTGTAAGATTGACAATTCGTTATTTGTGAGATTCAGAAAAAGTTAGTGGAACAAGGGATATCATTGCTGATATCAGATGGATCTTGGCTCAAATTCAGGAACACCAGAAAGATATTTTTTTTGGGGGGGTATCACTTCCCTCTGGTGGTCGTGGGAGCTACCCAGCCTTGCTCCTGAAGAGCCACTGCTGGATTTGAACCACCAAGGCCATGGGCTGCAATCCCGCACCACTTACACCACCGGGGCTCATCCCCAGAAAGATGTTTACATGTGTTTTATTGAATATTGCAACACCTGCAACTCTGTGGATCATAACAAGCCATAGCCTGCCCAAACAACAACCCAATCTGTCTTGGATGAAGTGCAACCTCAATGCTCCTTAGAGGCAAGGATAGTGAGGTTTTGTCACAGGTAACTTGGACAGGGTGTCAGGGAACACCAGTCCCTGGAGAAGGATGCCCTCCCTAGTAAAGTATTGGGAGTAGCAAGAAGAAGACCTTTAGCAATATGGATTGATACAGTGGCTACATTAATGGGATCAAATATAAGAACAATTTTGAGAATGGCATAGGACTCGGCAGTCTTCCAGTCTGTTAAACATAGGGTCAGTATGATCTAAACTGACTGGACAGTACCTCACAACAATACCGCCCTTACAAAGAAAAACAAAGCAAAAACAACCACTCCATGCCTCTGTGGGAGTTAAGAACTTTTGTACTGTAGCCCACCATCCAGGATAAAATGTAGGTATCTCTTTTTGCAGCTCCCCTCCTCCTGGATCATTCCAGAGACCTCCCTCCAGACCCCACTTCGTTAGGAGGTTCAGTATTGTACACTTTGAAAAACACCGGAATATTGAAACCTACTAGATATTAAATAGTGTTTTATAGGAAGTGAAATATATTTGTGTTTTTTTTAAACTTCTGGTGCCTTATTTATTTAGAAGACTTCAGAAAGTACATTGCTGTTGGGTGGTGTTTTATGACTTTCAATGCACAATAGGTCTCTTGCCAGTGATCAAACTAGCCGGTATGCTTTCCATGATCTTTGTCGCTAGGTTGTTTCTTCACTGAAGCCATTGATAGGATCTAGTCACTTATTGTTTAGTTAGCATTTGAACACTTAGTCATCACTCCCTTAGGCAGGGCATCATTAAAAGATAGCCTGGATACAGCAGCCCTGATGGCTTAGTGGCTAAGCGCTCAGCTGCTAACCAAAAGATTCAGCGTTTGAACCAACTTGTAACTCGGAGGGTGAAAGATAAGGCAAAGACACGTGACTCTACTTAAAGATCACAGCCTGGGCCTCACCTTGGGGCAGTTCTCTCCATTTTATAGGTTCAATAAGCATTTGTATCAGTTTGATCCAGGTTTGATTTGAGACCAGTTAAATCAGTAGGAAAGCGAATTGATTTTCAGACTAAGTCCTGTGACAATGCAATGCTAAGGTGTTAGTGAGATGAGGAAGATAGAGTTAAAAAAAATGGAGAAGCAACAGGCAATGGAATAAGAGAAATAGCAAAAGGACGACGTGCCCTGTGATTCTAGTGAAAGGAGCACTAGTGGTACAAGACTTAAGCGTCTGACTCTCAACCCAAAGGTCCGTGCTTTGACCGCTCCACAAGAGAAAAGCTCTTGGCAATTTGCTCCCGTAGAGATTATCACCTGGCAAACCCTAGATGGCAGGTCTACTCTGTCCAACAGGATCACCATGAAACTGAGCACAGCAGTCCAAATGGAGAACATTTCTGAAGGAGACAGGCATATTTTGAAGGATAGACCAAGTGAAAGAGAATGAAGCACTATAAATAAAGTTATCTCGAGGACATTGACACCTTTGGGGAAGGTATTGTCTGAATCCTGGGGGAAAGTCTAATTGGAAATTGAAATACAGAAAAATACGAAGAGACAAAGAAAGAAAGACTATAGATACAAATGTCGACAATGCTCCTCTACAGCAGAACAGGGAGACCAGAGGCAATAGTTGGGAAGTGTTAAGGGAGGTCCTTTTGGTTGTCTCAATTTGTTTTCTTTTCAAATGGAAAATATGCATTTGTGTTGATGGACAAGAAGCAAGAGTGAGGTGGAAATTGTTAGGTGATGAACTTGAGTAAGACTGAAGAAGACACTCTAATGTCCAAGTCGAGGAGCTGGCTTTATAACAGAGTGTCCGTAATAACACAAGAGCTGGCAGCATATAAGGTATGTAAGTATGTAAAAATGTTCATGGGAACATGCTGATGTTGATGTTTGGTTGTCACAAATTCTTGTTCTTTTAAGATTATCTAATAAGAAATCACGAAGGAAATATTGTAGGTTTGAGATAGCTTGAGGTAGGAGTGGGAGGAGTGGGCCTATCAGTGAAGGACAATGTATTTTCTGACAATGATCACTGTCCATTGGAAATTAGTGATTAGGAAATTAAAATGAGATGGTTGGTTTTCTTATTTTTCTGAATGGGTGGACGGGTTGACTAGGCGTGCTGTATTTACCCGACAGTGCTGCTTTGCTCCGAAACTTGGCATAAGATTTTCATCGGCCTCTTCCCCAGAAGTGCAGAGCCAGGTCATGGTTCCTTGTTGTTTTTGTTACTTAGTAACAATGATGCAGGAAGTGACAAGGAAGGTGAAAGAGGTATGTTGTTAGGCGGTACCAGTCAATTCTGACTTATATCAACACAAGGTACAACAGAACAAAACATCCGGGACCATGTAATTATTGCGATCTTGGAGCTCAGCATGGCAGCTCTGGGTCAATCTATCTAGTTGAGCTTCTTCCTCATTTCCTCGGACCCTCTACTTTACCAAGCATGATGTCCTTTTCCAGAGACTGGTCTCTCTTGATAATACATCCAAAGCATGTGAGACTAGGCCTCCCCATTTTAACTTCTGAGGAACATTCTGGATCTTTGCTGCCAAAGTATTTGAAAATCAGTCTTTATTTTTCACAAAAGTGTAAAGGTAAAGACCATCAAAGCCTTAGGAGTTCTTTGAGCACTACTCAAAATCATTTTTTTTTGCCAAAACTGAGATCCCATTTCTATTTGATCGATTTCAAATTTCTAGATGCTTAAAAAAGTTGGAGGAATAAGAAATAAGATGGCGAGTGTGACTTTGCTGCTGGAGTCACATTGAGAAAGATAATCAAGAACTCTGCAGTAGACCAAGGAGTGTGGGACTTCCAGGAGAAAGCAGCAGGTGCCCAGAAATCCTGGTGGGGATTTCTACACCCGTGCAGATCATCATGAGGTTTCAGCAGCTGGTATCTGTCCTGAAGAGCTGGTGAATTCCCTCCAAGGAAAGAATGCATGGAATATGGATGCTCCACCTTTGCAGTTGAGTTTCAACACAATGGGGGAGTCCTTTAACATCTCTAAGGTTTGAAAAAACAAAAATCATTCTAGACTCATGGGCAGAGGCGCCAGGACGCTCCCGTAAATTAAAGTGAGGAGAGTGCAAGTCCATACCAGTACCCGTAGTGGTAGTGGTCACACTTTCTTGCTATTCTCTTAACATACATTTCAAAAAATGAAGCCTAACAAACAAATAGAGAAATTGGAAAGGAAGTAAGAGAGTACTTTATCTAAAGGCCTTAGGTGGTTACTGGATCTTGGTGTTGCACAAATTTGCATTGTAATCTTGATGGCCATAAATAATTCAAGCATGTGTAACCTCTGCCTAATTATTATGGATGGAGTAGACAAACTTAAAAACATGATGACCTCAGAGGAATGGCACCTGTTTGGTTCATAATAACGAGTTGCATCACTGGGAAATGATTCTACCACTCTAAAAAAGGAAACAGTTGGACTAGATGTTCAAAATTTTATTATATCAAGTTATTTATTTTTAAATGACTAGCTTAAGTCTGTTTAAACTTTTAACAAACATTGTGTGATTCATAAATTGTCACTTTATACTGTCCAGTTATTAATGAGCCTTCTTTTAATCCTAATGATGTTCTTTTCATATACACCAACTCCTCGAATTATCTGCTAACCATACATATGTATGAAGATGGTGAAAAAACATAATCCTGTTGAACAGATTTCGTGATAGAAAATAAATATTTTGAGACTGATGATAGCAACAAATGTGCTTGAATTAATGGAAGTATACATGGATTGTGATAAGAGTTGTATAAATGATTTTTAAAAATTATCTTCAGCAAAATTTTGCTTGTAAAGACATAGTATGAGGACCACTTGATTGCTTTCAGCTACACACAGGGAAAGGAAAGCCTAACTTCATGCCCAGCTCAAGGCTATCTTCTATGAGACAGAACCAGTCATGCCTCTACTCTCTGACTTTACTTATTCTGTTCATACACTCCCATCCCTCCCATGGCACTCTGCTTCTCTCTCATCCATGGCCAATGCCACACAGATATCACAGGCAATACTCGGGATTAGGGAGGTTTCTTAAGAAGGTGAACAGGTTGCCAGATGCCAGGATCAGAAAACATTTAAGGGTTTAGTCCTATCTGCTGCGGTGCCACTTCTCAACCATGCCTGCAAGCAGGTCTCTGCCTTGTCATCTGTCAGTCTCGGACCCTTCTTCTCTTCCTCATATGGGCTAGTGTCACAAAGCTCTAGCACACCGATAAATGCCTAAGAAGCAACCCGCTTTGTAAGCCTGCTTCCTGCCAGAAGGTATCCCTATTTACTTGCTCCATGTTTCTGGAATCCCACTGCTCTGTCTCACTGTCTTTGTTATAACCAGGGCCCCTTCTTCATGATCCCTGCTGCCATAGTGTTTCCACACAGCAACCTCTGACAAATGTGGCTCTTCCTGCAGGTCATGGATTTTCTGTTGCTGCAGGTGCTACACATTGAGCAGTTAATTGCTAGGTCAGAGATTTGAATCCACGGTGGAAAGACGAAGCTGTTGCTCCCATAAAGATATAAAGTATAAAACTCCAAAGGGGCAGTTCTACTCTGTTCTACAGGGTAGGTCTGAATTGGAACTGACTGGATTATAGTGAGCTTAATGGAGCCTTTGAGATGGATCACTTTATATCCAACAGAACGGCACAACTGATTGATCCCTGTGGAATCAGAGTTCTCTACCCCTTACTCTCTTTCTCCCATGCAGTCATTTGGTGGGGCTGAAAAAACTATGAGGAGAACAGTCATGTCAAGCAATTTCACTTAATCACAAATTGCATGTGCTATCTAGCAGCCTGAGTGATCACAAGGTGTTGAGGGGATCAGCCAGTAGGCATCAAAGAACAAAGAATCATATCATTGTGAATGAGGAGGAATGCAGTTTGGGGACGCAAAGCCCATCTCAATGCAACTGGGTATTTCCTCATGGAAGGCTCTCAGAGAGGGGACGAGCAACTCAAGGTGTAGTGTAGCAATGATGAAACATGTAATGTTCCTCTAATTCATAAATGTTTCCCCTTCCCCCTCTCCCAACCACTATCATGATCCCAATTCTACCTTACAAATCTGACTGGACTGGAGGAAGATACACACTGGTACAGACAGAAACTGGAAACATGGGGAATCCAAGAAAGAAGAACCCCTCAGGACCAAGGGTGAGAAGGGTGATAATTGTTGTATGGAAGGAAGGTGGACTAGAAAGGGAGAACAGATTTTAAGGATCTGCATATAATTTCCTCCCTGGGGGACAGACTGTGGAGAATTGGGGAAGGAGACATCAAATGGTCTACGATATGACAAAATAATAATAATTTACAAATTATCAAGGGTTCATGAGGGAGTGCGGAGCAGGGAGGGAGGGGAAAAATGAGGAACAAAAACCAGGTGCTCAAGTAGAAAACAAATGCTTTAAAAATGATAAGGGAAGCAAATGCATAAATGTGCTTGACACAATGGACGGATGTGTGGATTACGATAAAAGTTGTATGAGCCCCCAATAAAATGATTGTGCTTTCAATGTCATTGTATGATGATTTCTGCATCAACTTGGATTTCCTCTCTTTGGAATGAACAAGAGTGTGGATTTCTCCCAGTCAGTTGTCTAGATGGTATTTGTTTTCCAATTTTCTTGGCTTAAACTAGTGTAGGCTTTCATGCTTCATCAGTCTATTGAAAGATTTCCATTGCAAGTTCAATTTCAGAGGCAATGTTTTTACCAATGCCTTCAGTGCAGCTTGCATTTTGGCCAAAAGTCTCATTGGTTCTTCCTCATATGCTGAAAGGGTTGAATGTCAGCCAGCTGTTTTTGGTACAGTGACTGTGTATTCCTTCTAACTTTTCTCTTTCTTTCTCTCGTTCATTCATTCATTCATTCATTCATTTCAGTTCTTTTAGCTTGCAACATTTTGAGTATTCTTTTTCTAGGTCCTTGCACATTTTGTTATAATGCTTACTTTGTCTTCTCCAGCTTCTCTTTGAAATTTTCTGTTCAGCCTTGATATTTTATAATTTATTTACTTTTTAAAAAACTACTCTATATTCAAGAGTAAGTTTCAAAGTTTCTTCTGACATTCAGGTGATCTTTTCTTTCATTCCAGTATATTTAATAATCTTTTGCTATCTTCATGTGTGATGTCTATGTATCACCAGTCAGATCTTCTATCATTAGTGTTCCATCAATCAATTATATTCTTATTATATATTATTCTTATATATTCTATATATATACTGTATATTTCTAAATTCAGGTGGTATCTACTCAAAGTTGTTTTATTTTGACTCTGGGGGACAATTTTAGCTTCAATCAGAACTTGTGCATGAGCACGTCAGCCCTCGGCCTTGTTTTTGCTGGTGACACTTAACTTACTCATTTTTCCTTTCCACAGATATTGCCAACTTGATTCCTGGCCAAAAAAAATCATTTGAAATGAGAGGTCATCAATCTTACAAGAATCTGTCATGTGATTTTCAGCTTTAGGTCTATCACCCAGATCCCAACTTCCAATTACTCACCCTTTTGTTTCCAGCTTTCAAATTCCAATGAACAGTAATAATAAATTCTTTTTGATTTCATATTAGAATAATTTCTGACTGAAGAAGCTGGTTGTTGTTAAGTGTCATTGAGTCAGTTCCAAAGCATAGAGACAACTGTGTACAGCAGCATGAAACACAGCCCAGTTGAGTGTCATCTTCGCAATTGTTGCTATGTTTAAACCTATTGTTTTGGCTGCTATGTCAGTTCACCCCATTCAGCAGCAAGCATCCTCTTTTGCTGTCATCACTTACCAATGCTCCACGATTGCATGTCAGTTCAATCTTACACTCAAGATGTTGGCCTAATGCTTCAATTTCTTTTTCATTGGCTTTAGTGTTTGGTACCTAAATTTGAATAATGGTTGTATTAGCAGGTCTTCCTTGTGGGAGAATAAATATTATTACCCATGACCTTGTGATTCAAGATATATCACAAAATGTTCTTTTTGATGAATAAGACATTATTTCTCTTCCGTTTTTTATTCTTCTTAGAGTAAATCAGTCATAATGGCCAATGCTAGTCCAATTCAGCTCACTAGTGTCTAGGGTTTTGACTCTGTGTGTTCAATCTTATTTCTGATAATTTCCAGTTTTTCTAGATTTATGTATCATGCATTCCATTTTCTGATTCATAACGGATGCTTTCAGCTTTTTTTTCTCATTTTGAGTTATGCTTTATCAGTAAATGAAGGTCTGACAATTTTACTCCATTCACATCAATTTCAACTCTATTTTTTTTTTTGGGGGGGGGGCATCACTGCTCTCCAGCGGTGGGAGTAGGCGGCCCAGCCCCACTGCTGGAATTGAACCTCCATCCCAGTGGGCCACAGTCCTGTGCACAACCACTATGCCACCGGGGCTCAGCCCTCAATTCTATTTTGAGGAGGTAGCACTTCCATAGTAGTATTTTGAATGCTTTTCATAGAGAGGGGCTCATCTTCCCACACAATAGCTGACAACATTCTGCTGTTTGTTATAAGATTTTTGATCACCAATTCCTCAAAAATGGACAGTCTCTCCCTCCTTCCCAGTCTACTCTTAATCTGGAAGGTCAACGGACCCTGCTAGTATTACAAATACCAGCCACCACAGTATGATAATCTGACTGACAAGTGGGAATTTGTTTTGCCTAAGGTTCAGCCTTTTACATTGAGAGTTTATGACCTGAATGAACTAATGGAAGCTGAATTTATGAGGAGACTCAAAATGGAGTTAGTGCTCCCCCTGTAAACCATAATCTTTTACAAACTTAATGCTTAGAATTTATGTTCTAACACATGTTATACTATTCATGTCATTTTGCTATCGATGTTTTGTCTTAAAGTGCATCTCTATATTTTATAACTATATGTTCTCCTGATTTTTATTGGTTGCATACTTTATTTCATGTATATTTTATATATGTATCATCTTTTATTTATCATTTTATCATTTATTTATTTTATCATTTTAATGTTGGTGAACATTATAATACTGTTCAATGATATTACCTAATGATGAACATTTAAGATGCTTCCATCTCTCTGCTATTACTAATACTATTTCAGCAATCATTTATGTAATAAGTGATTATATATCCATGTAAGTTATTTATGTATATTTATGTAATTCTGTGAATATTTTGCTAGGATAAATTTTAGTACACAGTTGCTATATCAAAGAAAATAAATGTGTATGTTTATTAGAGTGACATTATTGAATAAAATCACATTGTTAAATATTTGTGTGGCAGTCAGGGTAGACTAGAGAAATAAATTCATAAACATGAATATGCATACAAAAGAGAGTTTAATAAAAAGGGTAAGTGTACATTAAGAAAATAATCCAGTCCAGCTCAAGGTCATAAGTCCAATATTAGCCCATATGTCTGATACCAATCCTCTTCAGACTCAACAAAACACATGCAATGATGTCAAATACAGAATAATCACAACCAGTGGGTAGAAGCTCTTTTTTGGATCCAGGGGTAACCATCCACTCACTGGCAGGAGTCTCCACCTGGCTTTTCTAGGTCCAGGTATCTGGTTACATCAGGGTAGGTCCATGTGGCTTCTACTCAGGTAGGAGGTTTTCAGGGAGCCAGTTTTGTTATCAAGTCTCTCAAGCAGTGAATTTCTCCAGCTTCCAAGACAGAAGTCCCAGATTTCCCAGAATTCTCAGGAAAAGGCCATGCCCACCCAGAGGTCTCAATGGCTTTCTCCAGATTGGCAGGCTAGACTCCACCCTACACTCTTAATCCTCAAATGGACACAAGTCTAAGTGATTGCAACAATTTGTAAAACACACATACTCATGTTTAGTCAATTTTTGTTTACTACTCTGCTAATGTTTCATATAGGTGACATTTCTGTCGTCATTTATTAACATTGCTAAGATTAAATTAATTTGCTAAACAAGTTCTTAAAATATAGTACTTTGATTCGTACTGTCGAGAGAGCTTTTTAGAAAAGAATTACTTCTAAAACCTAGGCTATAAATGCCCTGGGCCCTGGGCTTTTCATAAATGCCCTGGGGATTAGCAGAGAGCCTTACAACTAACAACTCCCCATTCTGAGAACAGGAGGGCCTTTTTACCTCTGCTAGTTTAGTTCCCCCCCTTTTCCCACAGGGGGTGAATGAATGACCCTAGGGAATTTGAAGAGACCTGAAGGTGGTTACTGGACTGGCTGCTAACCACAGGGTCAGGAGTTTCAAACCATCAGCCACTCTGTGAGAGAGACGAGGCTTTCTAGTTCCATCTAGTGAGCAGGTACTGTGTCTGGGAAACCCCTAACGGCACACTGAATCAGAAACAACTCGATGGCAGTGAGGTTTTTTTTTTTGTTGTTGTTTGTGTGCTTTGTTTGGCTTTTAAGGTTTTCGATCCATTTTTATTATTTTCATGGCTACCAGGCTAGAAACTTCTTATTAGCTACAAATTAGTTGTAAAAGCTCCCACTTAAAACACTCTTTGATCAGGTACTATGCTCTGTGCTTCAAAATGCATTATCATTAAATTTTAAAATAAAGGAAGAATAAAAGGGGTGGGGGGAAGCGTCCTGGCACTCTAGCTACTTCATGCCTTCTTAAAGATGAAGGAACTGAGCACAGGCTTGTTAAATAACTTGCCCAAGATCAAAAAGGTAATAAATGGTGGATTAAATAGTGAGCCCCTTCTAGTTCTTATCCCATTATCTTTCTTAAGTGATCTCCCACCATTCACAGCAAGTTTACAGCGCATCATAAATGCACGTCAGTACAAGGATCGGGAAGATAGTCCCAGTGTTAATTTCTAGCAATATTTGTTTAGTCTGATACACAACCAACTTTAGAGCTTTATTCTATTTCTACCAGTCTATCAAATCTGAGCAAGGTGAGTTACTCTACCTTGCTGCTTTCTCCCAATCGATAATGTAACATTATCTATTCCACTCTTGTTACTCACTACCGTGAGTTTTGGGGTTATTTGTTTTGTATTCTTTTTGAAAAAATCATTTAATAGATGAGTCCTTTCCTCTACTGATCCACAGTATATTGCTGCATTTTCACTAGTACTTCAGTTTATTATTATTAGAGTTGGTAGGGCCTTGAGGAATCATTAGATAATTTTATACATTTTAAAATAAAGTACATTGTGTGACTCAAGATTTTAAAGAGTTTTGCTTTCTGCTCTGAGATGAATGGGTTATTTTTTACTTTGAAATGTTGTGAGAAATAAAATTACAGAAGGATTTTGGAGACTTTCCAAGGTTATTTTGCAAGCGACTACAGAATTACAGTTCAGTTAAAGTGGGCTAAATTTAAAATAAAGGAGTACTGGGGGGTGGTGATAGAGATAACCCTAAATGCTTTAAAATAATCAGCAAAGCTGACTAAAATGACTTAATGTATTCTACATTTTCAAAGAGGTTACCTCATTTTTACTAAAGCGGGTAGTTTGAAAGCAAAAATCAGATCTTTTAAGATAGTGTGTGTTTCAAACATAACACATCTTCACATGAATTAAATAAGATTCACACAAGGGATTAAAGCTACTCAGTTCTGTTCAAGGTTATGGAACAAGTATAGTAGAGAAAGGCTTTTAGAAAACTCCTTGAATAAGCCATTTTGATCTTTTTATCTTGATTGCTCTTTATCTCTTGGTAGTTTGCTTCTTAGCTATGGTGTTGGGTTAAAAAAAAGGTCGCCTGCCTTTACTTTGTGTGTGTCTGTTTGTGTTAATGACATATCTGGCTGTGATATTCATTCCAAAGTGTATTGTGTATACTCTTCGTTTAAATGGTTAGTTCCAGAAATATTTAAGAAGCTTTCCCTACCTAAAATAAACATTTTATAGAAGCACTAAGAAGTGAGAGATGATGAGTGCTATGATTTGTGTTAAGCATAACCCTGAACTCAAAGGGTGAAGTCTTTGCTACATTGTAAAAATAGTTACAATTCTTCTTCACTAAAACAAATACTTTCATTTGCCCCAAAGTCCAAGATACACATGTCACCCAAACCAAAAATGTATCATAGTTGTTGTTTGTATTTCTCCCCTTTTCTGTGTTAGAGTGTTAGCTG